>VYZU01055368.1:0-101523 GCA_013401355.1 Ceyx cyanopectus
TGGAAGAAATGGCGTTTGATTATGTTTTCTAATAAGGAATATTTGCTTTTCTGGAGAGTCATCCTGTACCTAGGCACTGGCAGGAATTGTTGGTACATGTTCTCTGGTTGGACAATCCTTTCTGGTTTGTGTGTACATACATTCGGTGAAAAATGTATTTAAGAAAGTAACTTTTGTCTGATTCCTGAAGAAAACTGAAGGAAAAGTGTTACTTTACTGATTTTTTACTACAGTATCTATCTACCATCATAGCAGTGCAAGGAAATACAGCTTTTGTTTCAGTTTTTCATAGCTTTTACAAAAATATGTTGATTTCTCAGAACTGACTAATCAATTAAATTAAGTTTTCTGATCTTACTCATTTTTAATAGCTCTATTATTCACTGTATCAAAGAATCAAGAGGATGATAAGATAACAGTTTTCTCTGGAAACTATGCTAGTTTCTGAATTAATTTAGAAGATACTGAATCAAGACACACAATTATATGATTGAGAGGCTAAAGCTGAACCTTTATTATTCAAGCTTGCTAAACCCAGTTCAGTGGGACAAATTAATTACAGCTATAACTGGAACCAAAAGGATCAACAATTCACATGTAAGTGATTGGTTTCTCTGAACCTTCCTACACTGAAATCATGGTTCTACCTAGATCAATGAATAACTGAATAAAGAGGCATATAGCTGAACAATTGATTAGGTTAAGGAAATGCAAACCTTTTTGTTAGGATAAATTCTTTCAGCTATGTGAAGTTTAAGAAAATACAGTGCTTGAAATGATGCTTTTTTTTTTTCTATAGAATTCTCTATGTGCTTCAATCAGGTTTTAAATACTTTGCATGTCTTTTACATGATATTTAAATTACCTAACTACAAATAAAAAGTTAAGCATAGTGTGTCATAATACTAATCTTCTCTAAGACCAGGTATTTTTTTCATTTCACCCTGTTAAAGCAAAACATCTACTCTTGGTAGCTCAACTGGTTGATGCAAATTGGTGATTGCCTGGATAGTGATTTAGGACAACAAAAGCAACTGCCACTGAGCTCATATGTGACTGCACAATTGCTCTGACTTTGACTTCACTTTCTGACCACCTCTGAACATTATCAAACATACCTAGAAAAAACCCAGATGCTATTTTAATGCCACCTTTTATTCTGTTGCTACTCTGGTTTATTTCCGTTTCTGTAAGAAAACATCTTAAATCACAAGTTAAAAGATTCTCTAAAGTATTTAGGTGGTTAAAAAGACAGATGCTTAGTAGAATTTTCAAAATCACTGAAGTTAAATGCTTAATCCCATTGATTGAAATGGAGGTCAGAATTGCAGCTTCCTTAGGTACTTAGGAAAATCCTATCCAGCAAAACCTGACACACTGGAAAGTCAGTCCTTCAGGTCTTGTGTTTTCTAGAGACTGAGAAAAAATAATCAATTTGCAACATTTTGCTACTAAACAAACTTAATGAGTCCTACTTTTATGTCAACCTAATATTAATATTCAACACCCCATCACACTCACTTCATACTTCCCTGCAAATTGCCTGCAAGTAGATTACTTCAGCTTATGTCCAAGGAGCAACAAGTCTGAGATCTGCCAGGCAGAAGTGTGGTAGAATTAAGAAAGTCTTGCAGAGAGAGAAGTACCTTTTCAGTACGGCTCCATCTAAACAAGAATGTTTCATCCTTAGTCCAAATCAATATAGGAACTTCAATTACAAGGTGTTAAGTACTCAGCACCTCCAAAAGTTTAGAGCTTTGTCATTTTAGGCCAGTAGTTTAAATTTAATTGCATATTATTTTCCTTCCCTTCCTACCTGTGAAATTGGGGAAATGAGTTAAATCATTCAACCCAAACGTCTTATTATTAATATTTTCTTTTTCAAGTGAACTAAAAAGAAGCTCTAATGGTCATACCATGATTTTTCATCTTGTTCATATTCATTTTATAAAATTTTAATACTCTGAAGGGAATTTAAAAATTACCAGTTTACAAAATCATTACTTTTTATTTTGTTATTTTCAGTTCCTGTGCATTGTCTCTTGCAAGAAAATTAAACAGATCTTTAGCTGGCAGTTGGCAGAATGACATAGGAATAGCAAGAGTTTAATGAGAAAGGAGCTGCTGATTCAACTAGGTGTGGAAAGCTGGGATTGCACCATAAAACACATGATACTTCATAACACTATCTCATTTAAAGAGCAGTGTATCAGTTTAAAGCTGTAACACACTGGTATAGTACTTAAAAACAAACACCCCAAAAGACATCTTCCAAAATTCCGGAAACATTATCAATAGAACTGTTGTGATCCAGACAGAGAAATTCCTCTACTGATTAAAACTGTCCACATTCGTGCATCCCTTTCAGGGCCAGCACATAGCCTTCACCCTGACACAAATGCAAAGTTTATGTCTTTCCACTTTCAGAACCTTCTCCAGAGTGACCTTGTCCCACATGAGTCTCTAGCCTGGAAGACTGTCCACAATATGTCCAGTGGAAAGCTGGACCTGAGCTACCCAGCAGCCTAAAGGAGAGGAGCATATAAACCACATTTTCATCAGCTTCATGCCCTGTCCACACTTCTTACTGTTATCTGGAGACCCTGACCTAGGCGATTAGAGGATGGAGGTGAATTGTTAGCAAATTATCAGAGAGAAAACTCTAGAGAAAATTCCCCAAGAGGAGCTAATATCAGAAATATCTCTCATTAAGTACCTTTACCTGAGCTTAGCTGAGAATATTGTTTATCAGAAGCACTGGCACAACCATGCATTATGTGCATGGGGTGGATCTGTTTCCTGTCACATTTACAGCTCATACGAACTTCAATCTATTGATATACCCCACAGAATATGGCTAGAGATTAATTCAAGGACTATGCAACTGCCATGGTGCCCAGTGGAATCTAAAGAACTTTATGTTAAGGAACATGTACACCTTGTTGTCTTCATATAAATGTCAAATGCTTCATGCTTCCCCCCACCCCCATCTCTACTGTGCTTTGGCTGTGTCAATATTTAAATGTTTGCTCTGCACAGAGATTATTATTCCAGTTTGGAATTTTTATGAGACCTGGGCCCAAGCCTGACCTTCCTTACGTGAGTTCTGGAACTACCCTGCCATGAATGCTACTTAATTGCTGATTACAGCTTATCATTACAAGAAGTCACTTATAACTGGGGAATTGAACCAGTATGTTTGAATATGTTCTGGGTCAAATCCAGCTGTGATTGAAGCTTTTTTAGTTGAGCTGTGATTCCAAGCCAGTAACAGTTTATTATTCAGTTCACAGACTCTCAGCACAGGTTTTCAACAAGAGGAAGTGTTAAACTCCATCTCCTCTCTGTCCATGAGCATCATTTTCAGTCCTGGACCTGTACTGGGGTTTGTTTTTTTTAATACCTTAAATGTAGTACAGGGGACCATGCTGCTGGTGAGAAAAAAAAAGTGATGGCAGCAATACAGGTGTGGCCAGAACAAGCCAGAGGAGTGAGAGTGATGTAAGGGCCAGGTGGCTGGCAAGAAAAATCTCCTTTCTCTCGCTTCTAAAAACACAAATCCTTTATCTGCATATCTGTATGTATCTCCCTGCCTGTATATATAGTAGTGGCATTGCTGGAGTGAACTAAGGCCAGTGAACAACAGTGTTTTCCTCCATGAGAAACAGGAGGGACAGACACAGGGCAGGGTGGTGGTTTTCAAAGGACTTATAAAGTCAAGCTGTTCTCTTGTTGCACAGAACCTGCCAGCGGATGTTGCTTTTCAGATGAACTGGTGTTCCAAGCTAGAAAAGTCTTTGTTTTGCTTCAGTTCCAGTTTGGAATCTGGGATCAGCAAAATTTTTGAAATAACAGCTTAAATTTAGTTCCAGCTTTGGGAAACATTTTGAAACAGTTCATGGTTCAGGTTTAGTTTGTCTTCTTCTCATAACAGAAGAATGAGAAATAAATCTTTCTTACTCAATCACGGATATTGATTTTAAACAAACTGCAAAAAATATGTCAGAATTGTTCTATTATTTAATAAAGTTTTTATTTGTAGTTAATAAAGTCAACATCACAGACAATTTAATCATAGTGGAAGCCCCTGACTTTGGCCCCAAAGCTCCGAGAGGGCATTCACACAGTCCCTGGTACAAAAGTGAAGGCTTTGTGTCTTTCAGGTAGTCTCTTGCCTCAGCCAAATTTCTGCTGGAGCAGGTTTGTTGTGAGGCATTTGGTGCCACCCAGGGCCTTGCCGTGGCTGTCCCTCTGGGCAGGGCCGAGCGCCTCCGTGTCGCAGGCAAGGCCTGGCCTATGTTTATCTTCTTGCAGTTTGTCTTACTGAGTGATTTTTGTCTGTTTCACTGCTCGTGGTGTTGGTTCTCACCTGAGATCGTGTGAGCATTGTCCTAACCCTGGGACTAATAGAAGCAGTTTATGATTCTACTTGGGTCTTGATATTTAAACAAATGGCTGCAGAAGAGACTCCCAGTCTAAGATGGGGAATAGTTGGCAGGGTCATCCCCAGGGTTTGGAGAGGACAAGGAGGGGATGGGGAATGGTCAAGGTGGGAGGGAAATGATCAAAGTTTGCAGAACCGTGAAAGCAATGGCTGAGCTGAACTGCTGTTCACCAAGTCTCACAATGCTGGACTAGAGGCATGGAGCAAAAGGATCATTTTGCAATAGACTAAAGGAGCTACATCCTCATAAGACAAGCAGTGAACTTCTGGAACTTGTTGCCATATGTGAACGTGGAGGAGAGTATGACCACTGTTACCTTCTTACTGAAGTCAGAGATGACATCCTGTCTTTCTTATTAGCTCTGTTGGAGTGCAGTATTTATTTCATGAGAGCACAGAGTCTGGCAGAAGTAAGATATGTTTGTTTGTTTTCTTCTATAAGGATACAATGTTTAGCTGTTAAATACCATTTACTCTATAGGGATATATACAAATACATATATATTTGATATAAAAGATAAATCTATTTTTTTTTTCACTCTAGTTCTTCTGTTAGGGAAATCCCCTGCCCTCCCACATAGATATACCAACTGTAAAACTGCCTCCTCTTCACAGTCTCCACAATCCAAACTCAGGCTGTCTTCTGGCTAATTCAGTCTTAGGATTTGTGTCTGGCAGTAGCAGAAAGTTTACTGACATTTCACCATTTTTTTGTTCTATATTACATTGGGCTCTTAAGCTGTGGTTTTTGGTCCCTCATTGAGTGCTTCTGGAGACTCGATCATGGAATGGCTTGATAGTGTCAGCAGACTGGCACATTTGCACCATCTCTACTTGGATATACATCTGATCATTTCTCTCTGGGAGGGTATTTCCAGGTACACTGTGAGGAAAAAATGATCAAATATTATCTGTTTTGGTTGCTTCGATGGGAGCAGTAAGAAAGCAAGGAAAGATGCATATTATCTTCCCTGGTAGACTTTTAAACTACATCTCAGGATCTGGAATGGGCAGGGGAGAGTGAGCTGTGAGCTGTTCCAGGACAAGTGTCCTTTGTGGCTGATCAACCTTCACCTAGAAGGTTAAAAATTTCTTGTTAACAGTTGTAACTGGAAAATGTTGCTTCCAAGGAAGGCAGGACACTTTCCTGTGCTCCTCGTCGTGTACCCTGGGTTGGGTTGGGTTTGGCTTAATGATCACAAACACCTGCTGGCCTAATTATTTGGGATGGGCTCCAGCTGGGCCACAGCAGGATAAACAACCAAACCAGGCACCTGATTGGACCATACTGAGCATGCCCCTATATATAGAAGGGCTGGGGTAGGGGCTCCTGTTTTCCAATTGCTTCCATGAGGAGCTTCAGAGCACCTGGAGCAGGGAACATTGGTGTCTCAACACAGGTAGAGTTTTCCTGGTTTCTTTTACTCATTTTGGATATTATTTCATTAGTACTCACTCTTGTTTTCCTCTCCCTTTGAGGTGTTCTGTTAAACTGTTCTTAGTTCACTCTCCAGGGTCTCATTTTTTCTTTAGTCTTTCTGATTCTCTTTCCCATCTCCTGAGGTGGGAAAAGCAGTGGGTGAGTAGCTGTGTGGTGTTTATCTGCCAGCAGAGGTTAAACCATGATGCTGTGTCTCATGCTTTCTTATCCAGTCTTTTTCACCCTTTGCCACTGAGCTTCATGGTGTTGTTATGCTCTTTAATCTCAGTAACTTCTGATCACAATTTACTGACTTTTTGTCCCTTCTGTGCTGAGCTAAGAGGTGTCTTGGTGGTGGCCATGTGGCTAAAGTAGCCCTCTGTGCTGTGGCTTCTGAGCCAGTTCCTGCCTTGTGCTGTGTACCCAAGGGTGTGCTCTGCCCGGTTCCAGTGTGCTTCCCTTGCACAGTTCTGGCTTCATAGCTGGGGCTGGATGTGATTCAAGCTACTGGATTTAATTAGAAAGTTGTGTCTATTTTGGGGCCTTCTTAATTGACTTAGCTCTAGCCTTTGTACCCAGGCCCTGTCCTGCTGTCAGCATAGGTGTCTACTGATAAATCTCAAAGTGCATTTTTGGTCACTGGAGAGCAGCTAAAATCAATATTTGATAGGCTTCATTTTGTCATGCTACTGGCTGCTATAGCTATATTAAGAAGAAAGTAAGTAAAATGAGGTGTAGCAAGTCATCTAGTAGGCATCATGCCATAAAGGGAGGAGTTCTGATACAGAAACTTCTAGCAATGCATCTTTTCAAGTGCAGTTCATGCAGTAGTTGTTGCAGAATGTGTGCAAGTGGTCACTGCAAGCATTTTGCTTAGTGTATCGATTATCTCTCAAAGCAGAAATGGGTTGCAGTGAAAGGGACAGTTGCAGCAAGTTTTTCCAAGTGAAACAGTCGGCTGGAGACCAGGAGACAGCACTGTTCCTTGCTGCTCGACTGCCCTGTGATGTCAGCTGGACCATGTGGCCTCACTTCTCTGAGTCTGGTTTCAACATCTGTAAAATAAGAGCACTGCAGAGCCAGTGAAATCTGTGGGTGAAGGGACTCATAGGAGTTGCATGTTTTATGCTGCAGTGAAGGCAATACAGGTGATTGTACTGTAAGAACCTGTGCATCTAGAAATTATCTCTGTCATTCACACCTACTTCACCTTTCAAAAGGGTATCAAATAATCCATTAACATTTTTTTAATGATCATATCTACAGGCAAAGATCTGTGTCACATAATTCTTTCTTTGTCAGAAAGCAGGTCACCTAGCCATTGAAATTGCTAAGACTATGGAAAAAAAAAAAAGAGCAGGTATATCCTCATGGGGTTGGGTTGTGAGATTATTTTATTTTCCTAAAAAAACCCCTCATATAAGATGTAATAATATTTGGGAAGATCTCAACATCTGCAATTCTATCCAGTAGCTAGAAGCTGGTCTACAGAAAGGTACTGCTTTTTACATACCTCTTGCACATAACACCACTCAGTCTGCCTTAATCATCTCCTCTAGCCAAAAGACTTAAAGACAGTCTCCTGTCTTAATAAAGTAGGTATGTCAGAATGCCCCAACTTTCTTGTCTGCCTTGGTAGTAGGTTGTGAGGTCTGAGTCTGAACTGATATCACTGACACCTTTGTGGTACCCCTTTACAAAAAAAAAAGGAAAAGAATTCCAGCTTTTGACACCTGTTGTCCTTGATGCTAGTGCTGGGCACAGAGGCCTTTCGTGAGTAACTGAAAGGAAAGATTTCGTACTTTGACATTTTATTTGTGGTGTTAGGTTTCTTGAATGTTAAAGAAAATTAGACCATGGCTCAAGATTTCTTTTTTGATGTTTATTTTTACTACAGCACATGTGGGGGGACAGTGCAAGCTATTTTCAGAGCAGAAATCACAACTCCCAGCCAGCTTTCCAATACTTTGTATTAAGCTTTCCTATTTGTCAGGGATGGTGAAAAGTTTAATGTTGAGTCTTGTTACAGTAGTTTGCAAAAGTAGCTGTTCTTGAGAAAACTGATGTTCTGCATTTTTCAAGTTTTCCAGCTTTATTCTGACAAGTAGAAGTGTGTCATTTACAGCATACTCCTAATATATAGCACAATAGGTGCTTCAAGAGTTTTGGGGCTTGTGCATTAGGCTGTTTAATCCCAAGTGGTGGAGATAGGTTATAATAAGTTAAATTGTGATGCTTTAGTAGTTATGGTCCATATTGAATCTTTCTTGCATTAGTCTGTAAAGGCCAGAGAAAATCTCCATTCCTGCAGACAAAGAAACACAAAACTTGTTCTCGGTAATTCTGAGTCAACCTATTGGACAGATAATAGAGAATGAAATTGTTTTATTATTTTTTTGTTTGTTTCATGTTAAACTACTTGCAAAAATATAGTAAGTTCAATTACATGACAGGAAAAATGTTTCCTACTAATTTCACTGGCTATTATTTATCCATACTAGTGAGGCTGCCTAGACAGACAACTGTGTGAAAGGCTTTCCACAGGTTCTGTCCTGCAGGTGTTAATCTCTTGATGGTTCCTATGTGCTGAGAATTTCTGAATGAGGACTTGCAAACCCCTGCTCTGATTTTCAGAGAAAACAAACAATTTGTTCAGATTTCATCTAAGATGAATATATATTATCCAGTAGCTTCAAAATTTATGCTTACTAGTTTTCTCATGTCTTTTGTGTCCAGATATCTTGGTTTAAACACACCACATGTACATCAAGACCGAGTAGAAAGGAGTCATGGAAGGGATCATAGAATAATAGAATGTTTTGGGCCAGAAAGGACCTCCAAATGTCATCTAGTGCAGCCCCCACCCCAGTGAGCAGGGACACCCTTAACTAGACCAGCCTGCTCAGAGCCTTCTTCAACCTCACCTTGAATATCTCCAGAGATGGTGCCTCAAACACCTCCCTAGGGAGCCTATTCCACTGATCCACCACCCTCAAGGTAAACTCTTCCTGATATCCAGTCTAAATCTACTCTAATTTAAACCCATTACCCCTCATCCTTTCACTACAGACCCTTGTAAACAGCCCCTCTCCAGCCTTTCTGTAGGTCCCCTTCAGGTACTGGAATGCATGAGATGTAAAAAGGCAGCACCAGGAAAGGCCCTCTGATCTGCACAGGAAAATACTGTGTCTTTAAAAAATGTTCAGTCATCCATTGTCAAGACATCCTTCTAGGAAAGGGAAATGAAATTGTAAAATGGAATTATTTAGTGAAGTGAAACCCCAGAAGATCTACTTTGGAATAGATCGTTCCAAGTAAATGTGAATGTGCCAACTGGAAATGCTGCCCCACACTGAAGCTGCCTAGGCAGCTGGCATGATGCACAGGTCACTCAGACCCTTCTTTCCTAGAGCTGCACTGTGATGGAACACTGGGGAAAGCAATTTCCAGTCCTGTGCCATCTCTGTTTGAGAATGTTCTGTGCTCAGAAATACCGGCAGGTTTATGGAAACTGCAGTGGATGCAACCAAATAGTGCATGCACAATAAAGCAGTGATTGCAGGTACCGAGGAAAATTAGGCTCTCTGTAACTCGTGTCACTCTTTGCAGGACTAGATAATTCCAAATGTTGTCCTTGACCAAATGTGTGCTGCTGAGCATTTGTCCAGCTGGCTGCTGCCTAAGCCCCAGTCCTGGCTGTGTTCCAACAGGGAAGCGATTTCCATAAGCATGTCATTTATAAAAGTGCTTCGGAATCCTTCAGCATGAAAGATGCTGTGTAAATGTCATGCACTGTATTCCATTCAAGGCATTAATAACACATTTTATTTCTGTTCCTTCACCTGTCAGATAAAGTGGGGACAGAGCCTGTTGTGCATCCTGGGCCCAGGCAGTTTTGAAGAACAGCAGTGTGTGCACAGCTCCCAGAGCAGAGCTCTCCCTGCTGCTGCTAGGCAGGTGCTCAAGCAGCAAGTGCTCCTCCTCCATTCACACCTCGGACCCAGACCTGTGCTTCGGCATCGTGTACAGGGCTGGCTGGCAGCTCGCTCCAGCCCCGGGAATCTGTAGCTCGGGGGGAGACGGAGTCTCCCCAGCCGCTCCTCTGGCCAGGACGGTTGCAGCCATCAGCTGCTCTTTGCAGGAGCCGGAGCTGGTCTGAGGGAGCAGCTGCTTGTCCCGTGCCTGCAGCAGCCGGCATTGCTTCTCGGGGCTCTTCCAGAGCAGAGAACCTGAACAGGAGCCCCTTGGCAGCACACGGCTTGTCCTTTGGCAAACCTGGCCATCGAGTTGCAGGCTATTTTTCACTTTAGCGAGGTTTACAGCAAAATTAAGGATTCTAGGTGAAGAACATTTTCCAGGTATACAACTTTGTAAGAAGCCCAGTGAAGTCTGTGTAAGATCTTACAGCAGGTTTTATATTTTAGCTGTCTGTAGGATACTCATAAGAACCTCCTTTCTTGTTTGGGTTTGTTGGGTTTTGTTTGTTTTGCTCATTGGGGTTTTTTTGACTCAAAAGGAAAAACGTATACACACACCAGAAAAATAAAATCATAGTCATGAAGTTATCCAAACAAGAGGAGTTGTTTCCCTGCTTTTTATTGTTTGGGGTATATTTTAACATTAAAAAAAAAAAAGGTTACTGGAGAGTTTAGTTTGGGGTTGAAGTGTTGGTCTGTCAGCTTTAATTCTCTCCAGTCTGCCTCCCTGGTCCCTAGCTGTGGTATAGCTCTGCAGAACATCAAACATTGGAGGGTAATGGTGACCTGTGTTGTTTTAATCTCAGACTAAACGGTTCTTTTGTTTTGTTTTAAAAATGAGCCCTTAACTTCTGTAAGCTCCATTCTTCTCTAGAGCTCTGCAGAAATAAAAAACATCGAGAAGGAGGAGGCATAATATAACAAAAGTAGTGGTTTTATTGAAAGAGAGCTTTGTGGTATTTTGCTTTTGAAACGTGTTTAACACAGAGTTTGAGGATTGGCAATTTGTTTAAAGAAATGGGTAAAATATTTAAAACCACCACTTTATTTAAACTATTGTGCCTCCTTCAGTAAACATTCAGTACATGACTGAACCCTGTATGAACTTGTGCTTGTTGCTGGTTAAATAGATTCTGAGCTTAAATGAAAAGGGGCTGCTATTGAGAATAGGACAAAAAAGTTGCATGTGCATTTTTTTTATTTGCCCACACACAAGCTCTTGCCCCCCAAAATACTGCGTTCACTGGATCTTTTATTAAAACACTGTGGGGTTTTTTTTTCCTAGGCCTCAAAGTACTAAACTGAAAGCAAGCTGTTAACAGAAATGAGTAATTATTGAAGCTCTAACAGGCAGCTTTCATTGAAGTTGATTACAGCAGCCATATAATCACTTTACGGATGCTGTAATCACAGTAGCAGGGAATGCTTGACTTGGTTCTTATTGTTTTCACTCGGGGTGGAGGTAGGGGGCCTGCAAGAAACCCATTTTACCACCTCGGTACAATTTCTGCTGTAAAAGAAATCTACACAGCACTGAATGAAGCAGAGAATCATTTATTCTTTCTTTATTAGCATTTTCTCCTCCCTCACATGAGAGTCTGTTAGAGTCAGGAAATTGCTGTTATTCAATATGCAAGCCAGAGGTTGTAATGACCATTTGGGAGGGTATGACCAACAATTACAGCCCTTAATGAATAGGAGTAATCTAGTTGAGACTAAACACTAGTAGCAACCCTGGTGCTGTCTCTGGTTAAATTAAAAGAACAGCAATGCAAAGGAAGTTAACAAGAATTAATTAGTTAGATCGAACTGAAAACCTACTCATTAGTGATGTTATAGGCAAAGTAAAAGCCTATCTTCAGTGCAATTAGGTAGACAAATGAATTGTACAACTGACTGATTCACACCTGCTAACAGCTAAGGGCTATAGCTGATATGTATGGGATCCACTTTTTACAGTTCATGCATACTTGCATAGTTTAATGGATCTTGCATTCTGAATTAGCCTTCATTCCTTCACATTTCATTTGTGTACTTGATCCAAACATTGAAGTGTTGCTTAGATTCTGCCATGATGTGGCTGTACCCAAGACAGCTTTGAGAAGAGTCCATGGAATTGCAGTGTCTGCCATAAGGATGGGGTCTCTGGTTGCAGATCTTTCGTGTGGGTTTGTTTGCTTGCTTTGGTTTTTCTTTTGGTGCTTGTTGTTGGGGTTTAACTCTTCAAGGATTAGTGTACTTGACAAGCTCTTAATAGTGTTGAAAGTGGATGGATTGGCAGAGGAAGATCATGTCAACAGTTAAAATAATCCCAGGACTCAGGATTTTGACACTTCAGTGAAGAAACTGGAAGCAAAGGAAGGCACAATCCCCAGAGCCGGGGAGCAGCCATTGGGTATCTGAGATCTGGCTGCCAGCAGAGGCTGCTCTGTTTGCAGAGCAATCCTGGGGATTCATGAAATGCCCCATGAGTGTAGTGATCACAACACAAGGAGAACTCTCCTCCTCTCCTCACCTTGCTCTGCCTTTTCCTGTACGTTAGTCCTCAATTAGGCAGTTCTGATGTGGGACCTGGGGAGCAGACCCAGACTGCAGTAGCCAGCACACCCTCTTCTGTTCCTGCTGCCAGGGGGGTTGGGACTCAGAGGACACCATGGGTAACTTGTACTCTGTGTTTTTCAGTGAGCAAACTGCTGAGCAGCGTAGTCCAATCCCTCTTTCTGCTGGTACATTCTTCATCCCAGAGTCTTATCTTGGAATTTTCTACTTTGTTAATATTTCACAAGGACCTGAGGTCTCTAATGCTCTGTGAGGCTGCCACAATTTCCAGTTCAGCTGTGTTAGGAAAAAAACTTGTTTACTTCATTGTCATGCACTCATGTTGTGGACTTAACTCTTTTGGCCTGTTTTGACACAGTTTTGGTCTAAAGTGCTTTCATTTGTGAGTCAGGTTGCTCAAAGCTAAACGGACACGTTGAGAAATGCATCTGAACCGCAGTTGCTTTGAACAGAGTCTCTTCTTTTTTAATACATCATAGTTTATTTTATTTATTTATTAGCTGTCTATCTTATGGAGAAAATTCCCATAAAGTGAGTTTACACTGTAGAATAAATAGCCTCTCCGGCTTGGCCAGATTCAGACTCCTGCCTTCATTTTTAAAGGGGGAGGTTTGAATATAAAGTACTTGATTTAAATATTTTTTATTAGATCTTAACAAATGACATCTCTTATTTACACACAAGAGACTGACTCCCTAAAAAGCTGACTGTATATGTAAATCTACCAGCTATATACACACATAAAATGGACTTTTTGGACTGAAACCCCAAGTAAATGTACCTATTACAACAGAAAGACCCCTTTGAGTCCTCTAAAAGCTTTTTTGGTCTATGGCTTCAATGTATGTTTAAGGGTTGTTTTTTTAAAACAAATGGACCCAAATTCAGGTTTAGTATAATTCTTTGTATGTATATATTTGTAACCCTAGATCTCACCCGAAGTTAGGGATAGCTGCACTAGCCTTGTGCCAACGGGAGCTGCACTGGGAGAGGCCACTGCTTCTCCACAGCAGAAGCAAAAGTCACCTCCAATAGAAAGAGGCATCTGAAGATGTCTGTGGAGTGAAACATTTCCCCTGTCTTTTGATTCCAGGCTGCAGCTTGTAGGGGGCTGACCCTTGGTGCAGGGCTGAGTCTCTGGGAAAATCTCACCACCTGGCAGCCTTTCCAGGCTCCAGCCTCTCCTGGAAGGGCCCAGGGCACTGAAGTTGTGAGGAGCTGTGGGAAGCCAGGTGCTTCCTTCAGTGCCTTTCCTCCCCCAGTCTCATGGGTGCAGCCAAGTCAAGGGAGGGCTTGGAGCAAAACTGCTCTACAGTTGCACGAGAATGTTTGAACCAGGTATGTTTCTTATGTTGGGACAAGGCTGTAGTCATTTGAAAGTGGCCAAATGGATTTTTATCAAGGTTTGCTTTTAATAAAGTTATTTCCTTGCTGACAGGCAGGTTTTAACCTTCTGGAAAGAGGGTTTGTAATAGAAATGTTGACACAACCTCCCTCTAGGGGTGCCGTTGCATTGCTGCAATAATAGTGTGTGGGCAATACAGTAATAGGGCACTGACCCAGAACTGACACAAAGCAAGGCTCCAACTGCATTAGAAAGGTCATTCTCTTCTTTGTGAAAATGAAGCATGTTTTTTTGCTCTGCTCCCTGAGTAGAACAGTTTCTGGTCTCCCCTCCTCCTCACATCTCCACCCCAAATCCAAATACTGTATGCTGCTAATTCACTAAGGCGTGGACGTTTTTAAGGCGGTTTTAGAAAACTTCAGTGTGGGATTAGCCCTGCTCTTGCAGCAGATAATCTGTGATCAGCATGGGACATACACACAAAAGGAAAGCCAACTTTGCAATAGCTGGGTGGCCACTGAAGTTAGCTGGGGTAGTCTGGAGGTTGCTCTGAACTGCAGCCACATGCAGTGATGCCAACGGGGCTGTTGCAAGCCAGGTGCGGAGGAAATCGCCCTCAACCTCGTGTCCACCTCATCACCTTCTGTAGAACAGGCTAAAACTGGGGAACTAAAGCTACTTTAACTCTACATGCACAGCCACTCCCAGGAAGAGTGACCTTCAGAGATTCTCTTGCCTTACAACCTTTCAAATACAATGGGAAGGAGCATTGCAGATGACAGAGACCAAGCGATGGGGCTGTGTGCTGCAGCCTGCCTGGCACCATCAAGGTGCCTTCTAGTATCTGAGAACAGTAACCACAATAGCTGATGTCATGAGACTGATTAAAACTAACTGCCCTGCCTGTGAGGTAGAACATTAATTGAAAATGTGCAATTTGTACAATAGGCAGTAGTTAATTATCTGCTTCTTTGAACTGCTTGGTGTTTGGGATGGCTCTGCCTATGGGGACCAGAGACATGAAACAAAGACACAGGCAGTTTGAATGGATAGTTGATACCATTTAAATGAGTAGGAGCTGTTTGGAGGAAAAAAAAAATCTGTTTAATTCTTAATGTTTTTTTAGGTCTTGTTTATAGTAATACTAGTTGAGGTGCAATTGCCCTACGCAGGTGGTGTTGTCACTCGTGTAAGATGACCACCTTAATTTGGGTGAAGCATCAGTATTAAAACCTGTTACTTGCTCAGTAAACATTCTTATCAACTAAGTGAAGGAAAAATAATTTTCACTTAGTTGTGGCTAAGTATTTAAGTATTATCAAAGATAAGCATTTCTGACTTAACCCAGTAGAGAGCAGTGGTGTGTGTACACACCAAACACATTATGATAACATTTAATGCATTGAGCCTTGGTTACTTCATTTGGGGGTTCTGAAGTTTTTTTTTTATCCTCCCCCGTTTCATTTTGAGTATAGTATGTGGTTTATAGGGACAAACACATACACACTGATGCATACAAATTTAGTAAAATCTTGTTTCTTCTCTGCTTTCATCTATCAAGGAGAACCACATGATTGCTGTTGAGTAAAATGTAAAATATCCGATAAACTTTGTCATCATTAGATTCCAAAGATAGAAGCACAAATGTTTGACTTAAACATTTATTTACTTCCTAATCCTATGGTAATTTTTTGTGTGTATCTCTCTAACTGTATCTGCCTACACAATGAGTAAAGTGTTCATCCATTGTTATCGTTAAGATCAGCACACAGTTAATCAATCACAGAAAATTGTTTTATATCCTATGCAAAAGATTATTAATGCTTTATTGTGTAAAAGCTTACCTAAGCTGATGTTCTCAAAACTGAAACATTTAATCACATTTGTCATATTTTGTGGTTTTTTTGCTGAACATACAAGACTGTGTAACACTAATTAGAACAGTGTGCAACAAAGAACACACTGGGAATATACGATATAGAAGAGATGCACAGAGTGACTTTAGGGGAAATTATCTAAACAGCAATTTAATTCTTTTTTTGTCAAGGAAGAAAGATCAGTCCAGAGATCAGAACTGCTATGTCTAAGGTCCTCAAAATGTCTTGGTAGTTTGAAGTCTATGCTGGACCCAGAACTGAACAGAAACTACTAATATACATAACACTACAAGTTACTTAAGGACTGGACAAAATGTTTTATGGTGAGTCTTCACAAAATAACTAAAAAGATAATTGAGATGTAACAGTGTAACGTGTATTCCTGGAAAAAAAAAAAGAAAATTTCCAGGTATTAGTATATAAACTAGTAGAGAAAGACATAACGAGGACCAGAGTCTTCCCAGACAAAGCATGGCAGGCTAATTACAAATAAAGCCCTTACTTTTAATGATGAAAGTCATTAACCACTGGGAGAGGCTACAAGAGAAAGGATTAGTCTCTGTAATCCTTGATTTCTTCTGCAGAAAACATCCAGCACCTGGCAAGTAGTGCCATTCAAATGCACTTAGCATTCCCCCATGCTCACCTTGATCAGGGGCTCTGACATCTGCCTCTTTCAGTTACTGCTCAGAATTTCCCAAGCTGCTGATGGGAAGCTGTGTGACACAGCTAGGAATGCTAAAATGTGTTACTAAAAGTTCTTGTGAGTTTTACTAGCCTTAACTCTGTGCAGTTCTGGCAGTTAACAGCTCTGAAGGATTAAAAGCTTGCTTGCTTGTAAGATTTCTGGTTAAAGGAACTTTAATTCCCACAATGACATTTTGTTTCTTTGCAACTGGGACTTGCAATTTTTATCCGCATGAACATAGGGAAATCTTGGGGCTAATGTGGGTGATTGCCTGTGGAAACAAAGCCAGCTGTGGAGTTACTATTCTGCAAGATGATGTTCCTGATCTTTCTTTTATCAGTAGTTAATGCAGCTATTAAAATGTTACCTCCATTAGAATAAAGATGGCCTGGGAAGAGACAACTTCAGAGTGAGAGTGGTCCTCTTTTTGGGATTTTGTTATGAGTGTTTGACTTCGCACATAATTTCCTAAATTTTTTTTTATCCCTTGGACCTGTCTGTGGGAGGCTTAGTTTGTTTTTCCTTCTCTGCTCTGCTGTTTCAAGTTGACATTTTTGCAACTTTACTCTGGTGTGATATTAGCTCCACTTCCGACTGCTCCAGTGTATTTTGCTTGGGATAGACATGCATATTTAATAACTAGGAGAAGGTTTCTTTCTAGATGCCATAGAATTGGATTATCATCCCATTAGATGTGAGGCCTCATGTAGCCAGGGACACTTAGCTTTTGACCTTTGTGAGAAACATCATTTAATTTAACAGCTCTTTGTATACAGCTGAACCAGGTGAATCTGGGAAATTCTCAACTCAGTTTTGTTTAACAAATCAGGAAGGGCTTTTAGCTGAAACAGCTGTGATTTTCATCTCTTTTGATACTATCCTAATACATCCTCAAATCCCTGCCTAAGATTGATGTCCCCTCTATAGGAAGAGTTGCAAGGAGATAGACAGCTAGATTAGATAGATTGCATTCAACTCTGATATGCTGAGATGTTTATCAAAGCTCCATAATGACCGTAAAAACCCAGATGATAACACAGATTTGGCTATGGCTCAATCATTACATTGCAAATGAAAATGTCACTTGAAACCTCAGTGAAAGAACACATTTAGCTACACTTGAGCAGTGCACAGCAGGTTTGGGGCATATGTGGGTGGTATGTGAGAGTTTCAGACCTCTGTATGGCAAATGTGCAGTGGGCAATTCCAGCCCACTAAACCTGTGTAAATACAAGCAGCATGGACAGGCACTGACCACTCACCCAGGCATGTGAAAAACCTCTATACATCCTGAAATCTGCCAGTGATGGCCCAGTAAAGCCTACAGGTTAGCTGGCAAATTGCAAAATGCTGTTAACAGCAATTATTTGAATTGTTCCTCCAAAGCAGCGAGGGGTGTGGGTGGGCTCATTTGCACCAGGCAGATTTCCTCTGGGGGTATAGGGAAGCAAAGGGAAAACAAAGTGACAAGCAAATTTATTTCTACCATCTTGGTGTATTTGTTTGCAGGCTTACCAGGTGTTCAATGAGTTTTCTGTCTCAGTGCATTTCTTTGTGGTTTCCTTGAAGTATGCATTAAATGCATCCTGTATCTCAATGGAAAACACATCCCTGAGTTATTTGCATTTAATTCCTAATGAGAAAAATGGGCTTTCTCTTCTGACTACCAGCAGTAGCTTTCTGGTAGCATTCTGTTCCATCCAGTGAAGTGTATAGGTCCATTTTCTCTGGGATACCTCGTATAGTTCATAGCTTCACTTTCACTTGCACATCTCCACATTAGTAAATGACAAATGCCATTCATATGGCCTATTAAATTATTTTTGCTCTTAGAAAATGAGCAGGAGCCCCATATGCCAGATAATTATTTGTTCATTCTGCTTCCATCTTAGAAACTATTAAAAATGGCCTGCAAGATTTTCCAAGGGAGGGCCTCCTTATTCATGGATGTGCTCTGCAATAATGAACTTCTCTGTGAAGTCCAGATACTTATACCTCAAAGTACCTGATTTCAAAGCCGGATCAAGCAGCAGAAGACATAAGTGTCTAGAAAAAAAGTCTAGCCATTTATTTTAAACTGCCATTACAAAACATTTACTTAAAATAGTTCATTTTTTTCTATATGAATAATCACAATGTGAGTTATTTTATCTCTCCATTTCCATAGACAATTCACTTTATTGTTACTTCCATTGTTACATGTTTTCATTCTGACTTTTCAAAGCCTGGCAACAAATGGGTAAAGATTTTACCATTCATCTAGCCTGTAGCCTCCAGTACAAGGCATTATTAACTGCTATTCAAATGGGTTCACGTATGGTGAATTTGTCTGAAATTAATCTGTAGAAAATAGTTTGTCTTTTTTCTAAAAGCTGGTGGCAAAATATTTTATTTCTCTGGTATGTACTTTTTTTTTATTAATTTCCTAAATATTGGAAAATCAAATCTAGATATTTTGGAAATAATTTGCCTTATAATTGAGTTTCAGTCTTCTGTAACAATATTTCTCATACTGCTACAGGATATACCATCTTAATAGGTAAGCCATTAAAACTAGTGAGCTTCTAACTGCTTTACTTTCTCTTATTTTAAACATAAACTAAACTTTACGACCTGGATGCTACATTTATCTAGCTTTTGAAAAACACATGTCTTTGCTTGATTGTAGCATGTGTTGGTAGGGGAATATAAATCTAGCTTACACGGGGCATGTGGTGATCTGTATTTGTACACTTCATCTTTCTTCTGTCCTCACCAGGACCACCATGACCTTAACTAAGAAGCATGCTCTGTAGAAAGCTGCCCTGTGGAATGGCAAGGACAGAAACAAATGCAACAAATTGCCTCATTTTAGCAGTGGATGATGTATGAAAAACTTAGCTGGGATTGTTTTGTCCAGACTCAGTCTTTGTAAGTTATCACATGTGCTTGTTTTGAGTTCAGAAATTACAGATGCAGCATCAACAGATAGAACAACCATGAGCTGCTAGGAGCTGCCCACATTATTTATTCAGAACTTCTGGCCACCCAGCCTTGGCTCACCCAGCATCATCACGCTGAAATTAGGAGCACTGGGTTTGTAATTTGCCTGTGCTGGATCTGAGTTTTCACGACGTGTAGTTTACACAATACTACTACTTACAGATCTTTCTTTTCATTTTTCTACAGAAATTAATTGCCCGTACCACAGTGATTTATAGTCAGCCTGAACATGATTATTAATTTTCCTGATGATTGTACCAGTGGGCGGCAACAGATCTGCTCTTGATAGGACCAGCTTTGAAATATTGTGGAAACTAAAATGTCCATAAGGTAATAACTAATTTTTACCTTAATCAACTTACACTTTAAAAGAATTTAATATAGGGCACTTGTGTCTTATGGGGAAACTTGTTTGAAATCTACTGTAAGGTGCTGAGTTATTTATGAGAATAATTATATGTTTGTTATGTGAGGTTTGTACTGGGAAATCAGACTCTGAAATTAGACCAAAATACCATTAAGAAATGAAGTCAGTGTTGTGTATGCTAGAAACTCCAGCACAGAGGCAAGTAGTATTTAACAGAGCAAAGAAGGGCAGTTATCAGGAAATCTTTAACAGAGAACAGTGGTTATTAGTGAATGTTAAAGCTTGGCAAACTCAGCTCATATTTTCAGGCTTGCTTCTGCTTAGCCATGCCTTTGAGCTAGAGTAGCATCACCCCAGTGTGTCTGAGGTCCCTGCTGATGAGGAGCAGGAGTGTGCACACAGCTGTCCCTCTGGACTGACATATTTCTGCATGGCAAGGGCTGCCTTCCCTTTCCACAACAGCTCTTAGCTTTGCAGAGCTGGGGTCTTGGGCAGCAGGTCTGCCTGACCCAACGACATGGCACTGAGCCCCAGGCAGTGTCACCTCCCCTGGTCAGGAGAAATGGAGCTGGTCTTGCCTCCCTCCAAAAAAAACTTGTTGGATGGTTGCAAAGGTTCTGGTGTAATGGAAAGGAGGGTGGGCAGCTCTGCATGGAGCAGCCCAGCCCTGTGAAGCAGTCATGCATCAGGCACAAATTTTAACGGTCAGGCTTCATTTCCTAGTGTCTGGTGAGATGCAGCCTGGCATGGAGGCCAGTGGGGGATCCTCACAGTGCCACTTCTAGTCCTGATTTGCTCTCTGACTTTTGGAAAGAGAGTACTGCATGTTTCTGTGCCTGAGCTTTCTTATCTGCTGAACAGTTCTGCCCCTTAAAGCACTTGGATGTGAGACACAAACTGCTGCCTAGGAGAGGGGTGGTGCCAGTATTGCTCAGGATGGGTGACTCAGGTGTGAATTCTGGTTGTAGAAACTTATCCATGTTTTTGCACATGGTCTGTTTTTCTCTTCCAATGCTAGACAAATGCTCCGTGCAGAGCACCATCCAGCCTGTAGGTGTTTGCAAGGCCTTCCAGTTAGACTACTGTTGACACAGGATTTGCAATGTTTGAAAATGTGTCCATTCCACTTGTAGGCTACAGGAGCACAGGTAGCTTGGTTGTGCCTTGGCCTTTCTGGGAGAGCTTGAAGAAGAATCCCAGAGCATATATGACACAGTGTGATCAAATGCCAGAAATATTTTGTTCTTTTTTTCTTCCCGTGATTAGTGGCATTATGCAGTTATGCAAATAATCTGTTATTTATAACTAGACACATTATGCAGTTATGCAAATATTCCATAAATAATTAATATTTCCAACAGTTATTTGGGGGGAAATATTCCCCCAAAGCATGTAACATCATCTGTTTAATATGCCTTGTGTATCGTACATGCTTCTAGTTGTGTTCTACCTCAGGTATGTAGCTAAACGAGGGTTCCAAACTCCAGTGCACAGGCCAGTAGCAGTCTTAGATTCCAGCAGGGCTCTGGATGTTCAAATAGAGTAGACTGTTGTAATGTATTAGTTTAGCTCCTCATTTGTCTGCCTTCCATCTGCTTTGTTTTGATGTGAGCACTGGTGGAAGGCACTGCAATCCTGGTGTCTCCTGCAGAGCATCAGGTAGGTGCTGAGCTCAGAGAATTATTCATACTAACTACTTCTACACATTTCACTGAACTGCAGTTCAGAGTGCAGCATGGGAAGCAAAGAGCTAAACTGCCCATGAAGAGTAGACCCAGGTGCTTTCAGAGCATCTAAGTTACAAGTCTAGACCTTAGAAAGCTGTAAAAAACCCTGTATATATTTCTTCTGGACTTGGCTATAGAGATGTCTAGCTGGAGTGGGTGGCAGGAGGCTGCAGCATCAACTTCAGTCACATGGTGATGTTGAGGGGACATACTGAGAAGATTTTGAGGGATGTAGTAATAGGAAAACAGTTGGAAGCAGAAAAGGATCAAAGAATCACTAAGGTTGGAAAAGACCTTTGGGATCATCAAGTCCAAGCATTAATCCTACTCTACAAAGCTCCTTTAAACCATGTCCCTCAAAACCATAACCAAAATAGATGTGAGCTAAGGAAAGGAGATGTTGCCTGTGTTATGCCAGATCAGCTTCGGGTGTGGACCATTCAGACAGTGCAGTGTTTGCTTGATTGTAACCCAACTGGAGTCTTGATAACAGAACCCAGAGGAAATGCTTATTTCCTGCAAGAAAAAAAAAGTCCTTATTGGTAACTGTTTGCTTTTATACATTACACAGTACACAAGCAGGAAAAGTACAATAAGTAAGAAGGCAGTAGCAGTGGGATAAAGAGAATACTACCCAAAGGAAAAGAAATGTTAAAGTCTGTGTGAAAAAGCAGAAGGGAAAGAAGAGGAATAAGAGAAACAAAGCAAAATAAAGAGCCCAGAGGTCATGGCTAGTTGAGAAGACTGCGGTGAAGGATGGAATGGTATGGTCTGCAAAATAAATGACCAGGAACCAGTGTTTTGACACGAGGAACTAATTGTGACTGGAAAATACCTAAAGAAAGGAAAACAGTGCCAAAATAGTGAAGGAGAAAGAAATAGATCAAAAGAGTAGAAAATACAATAGAATATGCATTTTATGATGCATAAGATTGTGTTAAGATTTGGCATGTTGTTCATAAATGGGCTGCTTTTTCATGTACACAAGTGTTGTGTAACAGGACCAAAGTCCTGCAGTGCCCATGCCACTCTATGGCTGTACTGCCTTTAAAAGCACTTCTCATTTCTTGGCTTAAAGTCAATGAAAGTTTTTACCATGTATGGTAAATGTATGGATCTGTCCAGCAGCCCTGTTTCTCGTGTTCCCCCTTCACCCTCTCCTCCAGAGCCGAGCACCACGCCCGAGAGCAGCACTCGCACAGCTCCCACATAAAATCCAGCTTCCCAGTGGTCACAACAGGTTATCCAGTGGGGCTCTGCATATCTCCTGCTATCTAATGCAGAGTGAACATTCTGTTTACATTTCCCATATATTTTCCAATCTGGTTAAGTTGCAGTACAGATTAGTAGCCCTATAGAAGTTTGACCTTCCATTCATTCTGTGTTAAGCCTTCTGTCCAAGGGGACACTTCGTATTCATTGGAGCCAAAATTCTTTTCCCATCATTTCCCAGTGAGAAAAGTGTGATCTGCATGCAACCCACTTTAGCAGCTGGCTTCCCTGATATCTCATCTTTAGAATTAAGAATGAAGATGGCATAAACCACCAAGCTTGGCCCAGACTCCTCCTGAAGTTCATTGGGATGCAGGCGTTTGAGCAAATCTTTCTCGCTTTGTATTTCTGGAGGAAATCCAGATGAAATTCTCTGGTTATGATAAGTACAAATTAAAACAGATGAATTGTCTTGACTTGGCCTTGAATTTTGGGGTTGATTCAAAACCCAAAGTAACACCATGGGTATATGAAGGGGAATGAAACCCATGTGAACAATAGAATACACTATTTATTGTATTTTAATTGCTCCCTGTCCAAACCACAGCTCTGTCACTATCCATAAAGGAGAAGTTAGAGCAAGGGCTTTATGTTCCAATTTGCACTTTTGAGCCAGTCTCACAGGCAGAACAACCCTGTGAATGCCCCTGTGGAGGCAGGGGCTGCTGGGCACAGGGCACACCAGTCAGGGCTTCAAGTCCCCTCAGCACTGCTTGTCTGGGGAAGTTGCAGGGGATGTGCAGTGGCTGCAGCAGCCTGGCTTTAAACCGTAAGAGGTGCCTGTGGACATGTAGTTAAACAACTTGCACAGCATCAGTTCCAGGATTGCTGGCAAGGGGATGGAGGGCACCAAGCACATGGTTCCTGCAGTGCAGGATGCTGACAGCCCAGCCTGAAGGAATCCATTTGTTTTTTAATTTTAGCTCGAGTATTCTGCCATGTAAACAATAACCAGTGTCTTGAGGAGAAGAGTGTGAGAAGCAAATAATTGTCTGTGGGTGATGGAAAGTTGAAGAATATATGGTTTAGTGGGATTGCTGAGCACAGCTGCAGGCACTGAAAACATGTTCTCTCCTAGTTAGGCTTGTAAAATGGAGTGATCTGTACACAACACTGTGGCTCAGGTCCGACTTTCTCTGTAGCCAAATGTGTCTCTAACATGCATCAGAGTTCTTGGGACATTTAAAGCAGAATTGTGTCCTGCTTAGAGAAGTCCAGGACTAAGGGAGAAGGGATAGGAAGACCTCCCAATGTTCTGACAGGACAGCGTCTGGCTTTCCCAGGGAAAAAGGTCTGTCTGTGACCAAGAAGAAAGGTTTACCCTAAAGAGGATCAGCTCTTGGCTGCTGACTGGGACAGGGGTTGCCACTGGGGGTAAACTCATCTGGGCTGAAAGTGGAAGGATTTCTCTGAAGCCTATAGAACCTATACCAAATTTTCTACCACGTGAGCCAAGGGTACTTTTCTAAACTGTGCTTGCTCATTGATGCTTTGTTATCACTAGGGATTAATTTTCAACAGCTGAAGTTTGTCAGTTCTGTTTCGGTCATTTGTGGTTTGGATTTTGTTTGGCTTGGCTTTGTACTTTTTGGTGGGAAGAACTAATGGTAGTGCTGTTGAATTTTGTAATTAAAATATAAAGGTCATACAGAATATTTACTGATTTATCATCATAGAAGAAAAATTGTAGTGTGAAAGAGATTAATTTATCTGGAAGTTCTCTGCTCTGTTTTGTGCTCATTTTCCTGTTTCTTGTACTCTTTGTTAGAGATCTTATTTCTAGAACAGCAGAGATTTCCTTGAAATGAAAATGTTTAAAGGAATCCACTAACCATTGTCCTTGTTAGTTGGAAATGAATGCTTATTGATCAGAAGTATTGATCTAGCACTTTAGATTAAAACAATACTTCTGGTAGTGCAGTCAAAAGAGTTTAAAGACTAAAGTAAAAAAGTAACTTCCACTGGCTACCAAGTGATCGATCGTAACTGATACCACTGCCTTGGAACATAAGTTTACTGTGACATCTCTTATCTGCACTGAAGAGTTTGCCCTCATTGCTTTGTGCATTATGTATAAATGATTGATGTCAGCTTTAACATTTTTTAGAAACAACTTTCATTGTCTTCTGTGCATTTGCAGTGCTGAAAATTACTTATATTAAATAATTTCTTAGCCAGAATGTAGTATTAAGAATAAGAACAGTCATCAGTAGCACTAGCCTCCATCTGCTATAATATCCATATAGCATAGCCCAGAAATAAACTGTGTGGTAACTTTAGTGAATGTAATTGGCCAGATTTTCTCCTCACTTCCACCTTTACAACCTCATTCACTTCAGCAGGGTTGGGTAGGTAGGATCAGTCACTTAACTTGTCTTGTATCCCTTCCACTAGAGCAAATAGTTGCTAGTGGAAAAAAAGGTCAAAAACATTATAAACAAACTCAGAAATATGATGAAGATTGGACACAACACTTCTACTGTTACTGTTACAGGAAAAGGGGGGGAAAAAATGATGATCTGGATAGCGTAAGGGGCCTGCGAGTCTGTTGCCTATCAAAATTTATTGGGGACTTGATGCAAAGGTAGACAAATGAGGTTGTTAAGCGACCCCTTAACTGGAGGCCATAAGAGTTTGTGCAGCCGTGTGTCATGCCTGCCTCTAAAAAGCAATGTGAAATGCTCTGAACTAAAAAAATCCTTGTGCCTGGCTTTCAGAGCAGCAGTCCTGTGGCTGTTAAGAAAAAATATGTGCCTGCTGGGACTGATAATAGCTGATGATCATCACCTATCCCATTGCAATGCTTCTCAGTACACTTTATTTTTTCAGCAAACAGTGAATGTATATTTTGCTTTTGCATGAGGCTAGATTGCAAGTAGCACTATACTTACATAATAGCATAGCAATTCTGCTGCTGCTAGCATACGCATCTGCTAACACACAATCGATGGCAAATATCTGTAAGTCTATATAGAAGAATACAAATAATGAATTAATTAATTCACTTGCTCTTCCTTGTGAGCTAAATGTATCTTTCAATTCTAGTGCATCTTACTAAGACCAGTAATGGAGGAAGAGACTCAATGATTCTCTTTAGACATGAAACATGATGAGGGAAGTGTATTCAGCACATGAGAACTTGAATATTTTCTCTGGGATGAAAGTGGGTTTGTATGTGACTGGTAAGGCCCAAGGAACCCTAGGGCAAAATTAACTTAATGGAACCTCATGTTCATCTTCAAACTCCTAAACCAAAGTATTTCTTCCCTGACTCTGCTTCTAAGCAGAAGTCATTCTCATTCACTGCTCTGTTATTTCACGAACTTTGCGGTGATCAGGAGAAAGCCCCCAGAGGGTAGAGTGGCAATTCCCCAAATCTCTTTAAAAAAGCAGACTGAATTTAGATTCTCCTGCATTTCATGGTAGTGGGAGCAACTCTGGGTTTCCAAGTTGTAAACAGAAGAGCAGTTTAATCCACTGGGCCTGATTCTTCACACCAGGCATTTCCCAGTGAAGTTGTAATCATTGGAATATCAGTATAAAAACACAAAAACAAATTATACAGATTTTTGCAGTATTTGCAAAGATGACAGCCATGACTCACCAGTCAGTGTCTATCTGTGGCATTCATTCTGGGTAAGAGTGATCAGTCCAACTCTTCAGGCAGGATTGCTGACTCGTATGTTTCCCCATGTTGGGATTTTCACTTTAAGCCACCATTCCAGGCATTTATGTGTTAATTGTCAGGGTTGTATAAATTTTAGTAAAGCCATATTATTTTTGCATGGCAACTATTAAAAATATATTTTCGTTTAATTTCACAAGGGATGTTGAGGCTTTCAGAGTTTTTCCCTCTTGCAGAGGGGAATAATTTAGATTTTCTTCCATCCCTGTCAGAAGTTGAACAGACGAACAAAACAGATTCTTCAGAGACAATTTTACACAGAGTTACATCCATCCAATTCAATTATAAATTAAATTGACTAACGAACCATAGCTCATTATGGGAATCAATTACTCAGAACTGTCTTTGGACCAAAAATGTGGAAAATAAAAAATAATGGTCATACTTCAATATACCAGATTGTCAGTGTTTGAAAGCTCTGTTTTTCTCTAGCTTGGCATAGACCATCGCCAAAAAGAAATGATAATCATTTGTTTTACTGCTTGTAGAGATGTTCCTGTTTTATGAAGACTAGTTAATTCTTGAGTTTGATCTCTTTGGGACCGGCACCTCAGGCTTTTTTGAGATGACAGGCCAACCCTGGAGTAATGTCATCACATGGGGATCTTTCAGATCAATTTATGCAAATGTGTTATTAAAAGAAGCCACATTTTAGCCTCTGGTGCAACCCAAACAATAGTAGTGGAAAATGCTATGAGGTAGCATTGAAGGCATTTTCTTATAAAATAATTCTTGTGACATAGGAATAGCTGGCACACCCCTCTGGAGCATGTTCAGATGAAATGTGTAGTAAAAGTAATGCAATAAAGACAAACTAACTCTATTTATTAAAGTGGGTGTGAAATGGTGAAGGAGGATTACTTGAAGTCCCTGAATAAAAGCCATAGCAGAGAGAAGCAGAGGCATCTAGAACAGCTGGTTAGTAGAGCTGGTGGTATCGTTTGGTACAACATGTCAGCCTGGGCTCTCCAGCAGGCCTCCAAAGAACCACCAGGAAGCGAGGAGAGCGGAGCTCCTCGGGGGGTTTGCCAGTTCTCCTGCCATAGCTTCCCATTGGCTGCTATGTGGAAGAGACCAAGGCAAGAAAAATGCTTTTTACAGTTTGTGTCAGGTGACAAAGTCTCTACCAGCTAAAATGTTTCCTGATAAAACTCAATGTATGTAATTCAGCAGGATTAAAATGTTTTTCACAGGTGTTCAGCTGCTATAAGACTTGGAAATGAGAGAATCCTAATCCATGCAAATTACACCTCATTGCTTGGTTATTTAAAAAATATTCCTTAACTGGCCTGTTGCAGCAAGTCTGGGTGTCTTCTCCTTGCCTTCCCTCGCGCAGCAGGGTGAGCGGGCTGCCCCTCCTAGGGCTGGCTCTGCTCTCACAGCTCTCATGGATGGGAGGCAGGCTGGAAATGAGGCTGCAATCTCACCCCGACGTTGCTTTGGACTGTATGCTTCAAAATGAAGTTGAGCTGGGAAGTGTAATAGTTGGGTTAATGACCTGTGCCTTCCATGACACCAATGTTTCTAATAATCAGAATTTTAAAAGCGTCCTTCTAATATGCATCAAATGTTGAATACTAACGAGTTGCAGAAATATTTTGCATTAAGGACGTGTTCACTGGAATACCAGTGTTATCAGACAGCCAAGACTTTTCCCCCCAGTAATTCCTTTTCCACTCTGTACCCTTATTTTTGCGCTGAGCGGCGAAGAGTTTTGGGCTGGGAGTTTGACGTGAGACCGGCAGCGCAGGCCGGTGCTTCTTGGCAAACTCCTCTAGCGCTTCAGTTGGAGCCAATTAGAAGAGCCCGTGCTGCTTAGCTCAGCACTGTGCTGAGCGCGGTCGCGTTCCAAGGCCGGCCGTGCCCACCGCTAATTAGGGGTGTCCGGCCAAGGGGCTGCCCTGGGCTGTCGGCAGCGCTCCGGCGGCCGCCCCTGCCCACCTGTTGCGGCCGGAGGGGCTCGGCGGTGGCGGCGGCTCCTGCGTGAGGCCTCTCGCTGGCCTGTGGGGAATTCGCACTAATTAGAATTAGTTGTCCCTCCACAGTCCGGCTCCTGACACAAATTGCATTCTGCAGCTTTTTGTTCCACTTGAGTTCACAGACAAAATAGCCCGTGCCATGTTTGAAATGAAGCAAGGCAATATGAAAGGGTTCTATGTAATTGGTTAATACACTTTAACATTTTAACTAATATCTTTGGTGTTGGTTTCTCAAAAAGAAATGTTTGCTTTCTTCTTCTTTTGCTTAATAATTATTTATGATCGCA
The DNA here is from genome assembly GCA_013401355.1 of Ceyx cyanopectus. Classification (NCBI taxonomy): domain Eukaryota; kingdom Metazoa; phylum Chordata; class Aves; order Coraciiformes; family Alcedinidae; genus Ceyx; species Ceyx cyanopectus. The sequence continues at coordinate 28,610 of VYZU01055368.1, forward strand.
CCGTGGGTAATTTTAATACGAGTTTGTTCAGGTGTCATTAAGTCTTTGTTGGGCTTGACTGCCTGTGTAAGGAAACAAGTGACCTTTAAAGATGATAGTTTGAAGCGGAAGCCGTGGTAATGGGGAGCTGCAGCAGTACACGCTGTGGTGGCAAGAAGAAAAAGACCTTTCACACTTAGCAAAATAATAACTTTATTGAATCATACAACCAATACAGAGAAGTTGCTTTTTAAAAAAGTGGAAAGGGCAAATAAAGGAGGTGAAGGGAACAGTCTAATGAAAATACAGAGAATGATTGAGGGGAAAAGTTGGGAAGTTTCACTCATAAGCCCCTGGCTGAAATGAGATACTGCACATCAGAGGCTGACTGCAATGGAGCAGCCCAAATGCCTGGTGGCACATCTGCTGGTGATATCTCCAGGACCTACCTGGGGAGGTGGTGTAATGGGTAACAAGCCTTTCAGCAAGCACTGAAACTGGAATGGAAAGCCTGATTAACCATCCCAGTGGGAATTGAGAGAAAGTCACAAGAACTGTACCAGAGAGGCAGTGAATCATGAGCAGCCCTAAAATGCACTTGGGTGTTGCTGGATGGTGAATCAGGCTTCCACCTCCGCTACCCCCAGGGATGGCAGAACACCCAGGAGTGGTTATCTTGATACTGGTGATGTTGAGGTTTCAGAAGCATAATCGGGGCCTGGATTATTCTCTTTGGTGCCTTAGAAAAAAGGGAAGAGTAGAGTTGAAATGCCAATAAATGTGCAAAACTGGTAAAATTAGAGCAGCTGAAATCCCTATGACTGTGGTCTGGTCCAGGTTGGATTCCATATCCCTTTTCCATGCTGTGGCAATACATATTTCAGGATAAAATTGTAGAAATGCATAGAAATGCTTCTTGGATGTTGGTAAACTGTTGAGCATGAAGGATTCTGTCAGACCATTTATGACTGCAAATATTTTACTTAATGAGTTTTTTAAACTTTGTGTCTCTTCCCTTGCAAAAGAATATCCCAAGTTCCAGTGATGAGTTTAACCCAAGTAAATTATCAATAACCATTATTACATAAATATATTAAAGGTATGGGGTTTTTAATTGCAAATTGATGGCTTGATCCTGATCTAATTAACATCAATGAAATTTCTGCTGTGTGTAAAGAAGCAGAGTAACTAAGCAATAGGCTCAGTCTTTATTCATGATATCTGAAATTATAATTTTCTCCAAATCTATTCTTATTTGAATTTAATTTCTTATCTAGTATTTGACAGTACATTCCACATCCTGTTAATGCATCTAAATTCATTTATTAAGCTGTTTCTTAGTTAGGATGATGATATTTTGCCAAACCCATGCATTCAAATACTATGATTCAGAAACTCTAAAATTATGAAACTAGGCTAAATCATAAGGTTTGTATTAAGTGCATCTTGGCGCTTTTTATTCCCCTTAGTGTTTGTATACAGTGTGTACACACAGAATACACAGTGAGTGTGCATTCAGACATTTTTTTTCAAAATTTCTTCTGTAACAAGGGCTATAAATAGCTTTTTTTCTTTTAATGGTAGCTGAACTTATCTTGCCATGTGACTCAAGCTCAGCAAGTATCACAAGCCACATCAGTATTTCAGTAAAAGCAAGTTTCCTGGTCCTTTTGTGGTTAGTTGTATGTTTCATGCTCTTGTCTTTTTGTTCCTTGTTCTCAAATCAAGCAAGTCTCACTGGCATAAATAGCCCTGCATATGACCACAACATGATTTTGAATTTCACCTCCATACTGCAGAAATCCATCCCTGGGATAGCACAGTGATCGACTTTTTATTTCTGTTTTGAAGATTGGCTCAACTGTAATTTTAAATGACAGTGAAAAGCTGGCTTTTAAGAAAGACTATCTTTCTCTGTTTACTAATCCTTGTCCAACGGATATTGCTCCATTGTCAATGAGTAAAAATAGCCATGGTATTTGGAATTTTATGCCACTTCAGCTCGCTGCCCATTCGTAATCTCTCGTCAAGGAGATTAGACAGGGGTAGATGTCTGCATACTGAGTAAATTAGTTTTGCTACAAGCAAACTAGGAGGTCACGAAATACTCGGTTTTGGCATCAACTGCTGACCATGTTAGTCATTGCCACTTAGGAAATACAATGTGTTTTACACTATCACAGCAGAGGTCCCAACTCAGTTAACTCTGTCTCTGTCATTCTACAAAGGGATTGTATCAACTGAAAGAGTTCATTGGTCCACGTTTGCTCGCCTGTTCTGTCATTCCAAAGCATGATCCTGCTGCCTGAAGAAGCATCAGCAGCCCAGAAATTCATGTGCAGGCAGGAAGCAAAGAATTCTTCTCAGGAGCAATCAGAATCTGCAAGTGCAAATCACAGAGGCAGCCAGTCAGTGTACTGGGGTCACATGTGCTTCTCCCCTTTGTTCTTTACTTTCCCCTTTTCCTAGTGGGAAATGCAAGCCATGGAAAACACAGAGCCATCTTAATGCAAGCAATTTTCCCATTAGTGACACATATCTGCTGCTTGGTGGGCCTTGTTCCAGCAAGAGAACCTCAGTTTTTCTTGGACAAAGCACTGTATTAAAACCTCTATCAGTCCTCCCCAGAGGTTGAGCTCTGCTGGGCAGAAAGGAATTGCAGTGCTGAAGCAGCTGGCTCAAAAAGTATTTTAGTTAAGAATAGAAGTTGCTAAATGAAGCACGGAGCAGATGGTCTGATTCCATCTTTAAAAGCATATGAAGAGCTCCCACTTGAATTTCTGCATTTTCAAAGATTTCTAGCCACAACCATGTCTCATTTCTAAGTCACCTCTCTTATTTGGGATAGGGTAAAATTAAAACCAGTACTCAGTCCCAGAGCATCACCAATGTGGTGTGATGCCTCTTGTGTATTCTTCCTTTCCTCATCATACAATAGAGAAATAAAAGGGATAATTTTCAATGGGCAAAACACATTGTAGAATTTCATGGGTCACATTAAGTCAATTTGTTCCCCATTGGCCACCTCTGGGTTAGTGACTGCTATAAACCATACTGGTTTTCTTCTCTTCATCTTCATTCCTCCTTTCTTCACCCTCCCTTCACCTTTCTCATCCAGGTGTCCAAAGAACCTTATACAGGCTAAGAAACAAAGAAATATGGTAAAATGTATAGCTAATGTTCTGTGTGCAACCTTTCTGGCTTGGTTTTCAAGTTGATGACCTTTTTTTTTTTTCCCCCTGAAAAGCCGTCTGTTGCAAAACATGTTGCTAAAAGGAGAACAAAATAATTTGTCAAAATTGTATGAATTTGTAATTCATACTAGGCAATGGCAATTCAAAAAATAGTTTTCTGCTACTGACACTGCTGTCAAAATAAATGTGAGGAGGATAATTATAGTAATTAACAAAATAGTTAATTGCACTTTGTCATAAGATAAGGCTTAATTTGATTTCTGATTAGGAAGATCAATACCAAATATCTCACAGTATATATATGATTATTACTACAAGGCTAGACCAAAAGTCATATATCAGTTTTCTAAAATCATGCAAAACAATGGGAAATTATCTCAACAGCCAGCTGTTCTGCAGTTCCCATCCTGCAGTGTGCATCTTCACCCACATAGCTCTGAAGTCTTAAATCATATTTTGCTCTGCAGGACTTGTCATCCTGCTGCATCTGGGATGAACATTCTCACTGGAAAGCACCACTCTTGGAGAGGTTGTGTGGGAAACTGTAGCAAACTTGGGCAGGCCAGGTCTGTGTAATACAGAAGGAAATTGGTCCCTGTATGAATGGGTGATTAAAAATGAGATTCAGATAAGATGAGGTGCTAGAGTATCAACCACACTTTTATAAGTGGTCCTGAGAATCCAGTGTGTTCTTTGGGATTCCTGTCCCAGAAGGTGTGTACATGTCTTTCTCCTCTGCAATGTGTGCTTAACCTGAAAGGAAGTTTACAACACTAGGAAAGTGTCCCAGGAAAAATCTGCGTACACAAAGAAATTTCTTTTTCCAATTTGTATACCATCACTCAGAAATACAGCTCTAAATCTAAGCAATTGGTCTACTTTCTTATCTTTTGCAGGCCAAAAAGGCTAAAAGTGAAGATGAAAGGAAAATGTGGTGATTGTGTTAGGTGACAAGAAGTTGATCTAATCTATTGCTTTGCGCACCACTTCCATCCTCTTCTATCAGCCCATCCTCTGCATTCCACAGTTCCTGACAAGGAGAGGCAGTTAGTCTTTCTCCCTGATTTTATCAGTGATCATAAAGCACAGGATCTAGCAAATCATGTAATCTTTTGTATGAGAATCAACTCTCATAGCCTAGTAATTCTGTCTGTTCCATCTTTCAGCAGAAAATAGATTGGGGAAATACAATTTCTCAAGGGCAAAATGCAGACTTCTGAAAGCATCTCGGTGACTGAAGTCTAGATTCCATTGAAAACCAAATATTTTTACACTCCTAATACTTCTATATTTGGGATGGATAAGTCACATGAGTGCTTTTGAAATGGATACTGCCATAAGCCTAATTCTACTGATGCAACCCATATAGACTCTTTACCTGATTAAAAATTGGTTCCAGGAAATTGAAATGTGTCATTTTTACATCTGCTGACATTCCTGGGTCTGCTAATGGTTGTGTCATTGGTATTCCAGGCAACTGCTAGGAAATAGCCTGTAAATTGCTCTGGGCAGCTGGGCAAGCGTGTCGACCCTCCCCATTACTCATTCCACCCAGCTCAGGGTGGCTGCTGGAGGCCTGGTGCGGTGCTGGGGGTGTGAGTGTGGTCCATGCAGTAAGCAGCCAGGGTGTGGTGTGATGGGCCTCAGGATGGCAAAAAGCATTCACACAGCTCAGGCAGAGTATCCTAGCTCAGGTGTCCAGTGCACTAGCTGATAGGTTCATGCAGCTTTGATGAAAAAGAAGGCAACATTTACCTTTGCTTGCTCCTCTTGTTTCCTCTTTAGGCGTATTCCGCTTCTTCAAAGCACAGTTCTCTGAGGCCATGATCCTAAGTGTGATTCAATCTGAGGCTTAAATCAGGTCATCTGACTAGCAGGCAGCTCTCAAAAGGGGTGTTCTCTGCCACTGCTATCTCCCCTGTGTGGGTGCTGCAGCTCATGTGGCTGCACAACTGCTACAGATACAGCCACTGGTCCTGTTGGAAACCAACCCAGCCCATAGGAAAGATTTCTGTCCAGCCAGATCTGTTCCCTGATCAGGCCAAAGCATTGTAAGGTGAGAACCTGGACCAGCATCACTGAGGCAGGGAGAAGGGCACATAGAGCCTGGGTTTTGTGGGAGGACAGGCTTACCTCGGCTCACATTGATAGTCCCTCCCTGGCCAAGCTGCATTGCCTTTTAGCACCCAAAGGGCTGGTAATACATTTTCATACTTACCCAAGCTTAAAACTTGAATTTTTGAGAAAACTCACTGTCATTAGAACAGAAGTTTTTGCTATTTAATGCAGACTGAGCACATAGGTAAAGGAACCTTATGGGTGGAAACAGACAGTGGGGATAACGCAAAAATGTGTTTATATAGGCAACATGTATGTATGCCTGGACAGTTCTGAGTCAATTAAAATGCTTTCTTTTGAAATAAGTAGTAGGACCATTGAATTCAGTGTGAGGCTGGACATTGACTTCAGTGGGAGATGGATCTTGGCAATTGATCCTGTGGAACAATAGTAGTCAAAGTTGGGGGTTTCTTTTTTGTGTGTGTGGTTTTCTTTTTTATTTTAATGCAGTTCTGCAGCTATAGAATTTACCACGTACTTCACCAACTCCTATAAAGTAGCAGGAAAAAAACAGGCTTTCATTTTCATAAAGTAAAATTTGGTTTGTGATCTGCACAATTTTCACAGGTAGACTTTGAAAACAAATTCTGAGTAAGCAAACAACATATAAGAGCAATACACCCTTGTGGAGTATTAATTCTGAAGTCTAATAATGGCAATGAAGAGCCACTCAGGGGGGACTATAGCATGTCAGTATGCTTAGCCTTCATTAACAGAGACTTTTCAGCTGCAAATATCAGGGTCAGAAGCTGAAGGGTGACAGATGCTTGCTGTCAGAGTTTGATGTTTCACAAACCAACAACCCCCCCCTTGTTCCCAACATCAGGGAGGGAAGTTGTGTCCATTCTCCATTCCAAAATTCTCAACTGCTTCCCATGCCATGCAGGGTTTCTGAAAACTCAGCATGTTGCCAGAAAGATCTCCAAACTCTCTGGCTTGTCCAGTGTATGTATAAGTTTTAAAAAAAAATAAATTTTAAAGTATGACATTTCTAACCAGGGCTATAATGTGGTCATCTCAAAGCAACAAACCCCACAGAGCAGGAATCCTGCCACTGCCTTTCAGCCCAGCTGGCTGCAGAGCACAGGGCACCTCAGGAGCAGCCCTGTGATGCTATTGCAGCTTGCAGCAGGGCTTAAACAGTAAACAGAGAACAAGGAGAAGTTCCTTTCCCCAGATGTAGGGTGTTATGTTACTTAATTAATTTTAACAAGGGAACGACATTCCCCCTTCCATTTGTGCCTTGTCTTGAAAGGATGCAATGTACAAATATCAGTTTCAGCACATGATCCCCTGCCAAAAAGAATGCTGGGTCGGATCCTGCCTGCATCAGTAGCAAAATCTCTTCTCAGAAAGAAGTGGGATCAGCCTTTGGAAAGGACGCAGTTCTGGAGAAATCAAATTTAAATTGAGGTACTCAATGTCTGCAAAGTTGTTCTTAGACACCAAGATCTGGACACCTTTGTTTGGAGGTGCTATTTAAATCTTTGCATGCAATAAAAGCCAGTGTAAAAGCATATAATCAGAACAGCTTCTAATGGGAATGGCAGGAATGAGGAGAGGAGTAACACAGCAGAAGTAAAAAGCCAGACTGGGCCCACAGTAAAGTGCTCTGTAGCACGAGGGAAGAAGAGCTGGAGTAAACTCCTCTGCTGAAGCAGCTGCTTGAAACTGAGGACAATTGAAGCAGGTGAATGAAAGGAGACCTTGCAAGCTGCAACATACCAAAATAAAAACCCTCTGCAAACTGCAGCATCTTTGGGGGAGGGCGAGGGGGCTGATAAAGTTATTTACACTTCTAAAAAGCACTGCCAATCCCAATTTATCAGTTACTGTCTTGTGACAATTTATTCATTGTTCACCGTTAGAGCTAGAAGTTCCATAGGAAGCATGATTGGTGATAGCTTCTCTATTTCAATATGGTATCACAGAGATAACACGGGGCCCAAAAGCTCTACAGACGCCTTTTTGTCTGCTTTGTCTCTTTTCATTACTCTATCAGAATCTTCATTTAATATAATCCAAAAAAGCAAGGTAATTGCTTCACTTATCAGTTATCATCTCACTCGCATACTTATCATGTCAAAATTATTTATGTGGATGTCCAAGTTGATCTTGCTGCATTTAGAAGCTTAAAATTTGAATAACTGTTCTGCCAGTTAGGTTATCAATACTGCAGCATAAGCAATGAGCTTCTGCTTTCTGCATCTTCGAGGGAGAATAGGGAGCATCTCACTGCAGGACTAGTTTACCTGTGGCTAAACACCACTCCAAGGAGACTTACAGCAGTTGTGTAGGCTGGTGCAGTGTGTGCTGGGGAAGGGCTTTATTTGCTAGATGAACAGTAAATAAAAATGGTGTTGTATAAATAGAGACAATAGAGAGGGACATAAATGGGCATTGTCAAGGTTGTCATAGGTCCCAAATTTAAATGGTAATTTCCAGACCTGTGCTATTCTTCTTGGTTCACCCCTTCTTTTGAAATGTATTTCATAGCTTTTTTTTCAAGATCATTTTTATTTCTTTATGATTTTGTTAGATGGTAACTCACCTGTTTGAAAACCCTAGAGGCTGAAATAAAGCAAAGCATGCAAGTTCGGGAAGTCATTTTAACAACTTTTTTTTTTTTAATATAAAAGACATTTCCTTCAGTCAAGCTCTTGTACACCTTTACAAAGGGTAACAGAGAAAAGCCTATCACAAACAGATACAAATAATATAAAAAGGCATGTGCAAACATTTTTTTTTCCAGCCCCAGTGGTGAATTCATGGCATTGCTGTCCTTTCATCACATGAAGCAGACAGCAAGGAACTTCTTCATAAGCCCCTCACATTGCAGACCACTGGACATTTTGACATAAATTACTTCTCTGAAAATTTATTTATTGAAAGTGGACAATTTGTTATTCACCATTTGTCTTTCTCCTATTAATGACTGTCCCAAAGGTTTTGGCTTTTCAGTAAGTGAGCAGAATAAATCCCAAGTGATTGAGGAGGCCAATCACCCACCCTGGAGACTGCAAATTGGCCCATCACAAGATGTTCAATTGGAAGAGATCCTGAGCAATCCATAACACACAGAGTACTATCTGTATGAAAATTAGTTTGCATCTCTATGAAAAAGAAGGGAGGGGGATTTAACGTTAAGAGATGTTGCTCTGCATTTATAAATCCTTTCCATAGAGAGAATGGCTAAATTCAACGAGCTTTTAGTCATGTTTTTTAACCTGGGTGCTTTCAGGCTGGTTTTGCTGCCTTTGCTTCCTACACAGCAGCAGTTGTGGGAGGTCACGCTGCTGGCAGTGGCCAACCCTGGCACCATGGAGAGAGAGGTGCAGCTTTGAGCTCTGCAGCGAGCCTTGTGCCAGTGTCAGCAGGCTGGCAAACTATGCCCTGGGCATGCTGCACCGTGGGCATGCACACCATGGATGTGCTGCACCATGGGCATGCTACACTGTGGGTGTGCTGCACCATGGCTATGTACACCCTGGATGTGCTGCACCGTGGGCGTGTGCACAGTGGGTGTGCTCTAGGCAGGGTGCTTGCAATATTCTGCAGATTTTGAGAAAGTAGTTGGATTGGTGTCTCAGCATGTGAATAAACTTCTGAGTCAAGGGCAGAAAAGACAAATCCAGCTCTTTGGTGGCTATTGCTGTGATTTTTTTTGGCTGAATAGGAAAAAAAATCTCTCTCAGAAGTCCCTTTGACAATAATTACTGTAGCCTCTGAGAGTTAGTAAATCTTGGCTAAAAGTCACAGCAGAGAAAAAGGCTGAGTTTGAAATCTAAATAGTAATTTCTCAATAGATTGCAATACCAAAATTATGTGGGTTAAATGGATATCCTGTGCCCAGCTCAGCACTCGGGATAATTTTCTGGCATGTGTTTCAGGGCCTCGATGATGTTTTGACCCAGCTATTTTGTGTTTTTGGACTTCTGTGCTTTTTATTTACAATACACCTTAACAGCAGGCTTCACATTCAACACTCCTCTCGTGCCATGATTACTCATTCAATTAGTGGCAAACAGCAGAGAGTAATGTTTGTGATGTTTATTTTTTTTTTCCCCCAATCTTTGTTCCCTGGGGGATTCTAAAATATATTTTATAAGTGTACCAGGCAGTCATTATCCAGATCATGTTATGGGTTTTGTAACTTCACAACGTATTTGATTGAAACATCATAACTCCTTCCAGGACAAAGGCTTGTACCATTACAGATGCAGGGAACAGAGAGGTCAGCAGTTGACAGCTGCTGGTCAGAGACACACAATCACAATATTCCCTAAGTTATTACAAAAATATTTAACTGAACAATGATGGAAGAAAGTAAAAAACCTAGTAAACATTAAAAGTAAACATAATTGTTGCAAATTTAATTAAATTCTCCACTGTCTTTGATGTGATGGCCGATTTGTAAGTCTTTCAATTTCTTTGCTTTAATATCAGCATTTCCTCAGTCTAAACCTTTTTGAGACAGTAGCATTTTATCTCAATTATTGCTTTTTCCCCATCAGTCTTTAAATATAATCTCATTTGCCTTTATGGATACTGTAACCCTTCTGAACAGCTTTTAACCTTTTCAAAAATCGCCTTGACCTGAGGATGTCCAAAGTTGTATTTTTTTTTCTTCCTCCTCTGATTTTTTTAATGCAATTATTGAATAATAGAAATTGGACAGATGAGTGATTTCCTATGCAGAGACCTGCATGTATAGCTTAGGAGGCAAGAACAGAATTTTTGTTTGAATAATAATAATAAAATAAAAATACTTCTATCAAGCTTTCTGCTAGCAAAGAACCTTCAGCTTTGACCTCCATTTTAGTGGCAGCATTGTAGGCTGTGCCACCACAGTATTAGTTTTATCTTTTCAAAGGAAAAAATAAAGCTTTCTTTGTACAGTAGCACATTAGCTTCAAAGAGCACTTACCTTAACAGTCCAGCTCATCCTTCTGGTAAATTTAAGAAATACTCAGTTTAAGATTGTCTGTATCAATCATGGATAATGTAGATAACTTTGTGTCCACATGCTACAAAGCAAGCTTTCCCTCTCTTCTCTCCCCACCCTTTTGGTTTTATTTTCTCATTTGGTGTTTAACAAAGAGGCAGGCTAATGGAAGAATGGTCCATGAGTGCAACCAACACTCTTGGAATTGGATTATAATAGTTGTGTGTGTCTTAGATGGCCAGGCTAGGGGACAGACATTCACCTGCAGTCTAACACCTACAGAGTCAATGGGGCACTCTTTGGTTCACCAACCTGGCCAAGCAGGTTCAGTCCTGCACTGGCCACAGCCATGGGCCCTACACCTGCCTGCCCTGGAATTTCCTTTACCTGCTTACATGTGAGAAAGGTATCTATGCTTTCTGAACAAGCTGGCCAAGTGCATGCCAAGCAGCAGCACCCCAGGAGATGCTTTCCCCAATGAAACTGCCACCTATGTGGCCAGTCTGTGATAAGTGTGCCAGCTCAGGGGCAAAAGGTATCCTCCCTTGACCTCCCTCTGCTACCCTCCCTCAACCTATGATTGCAACAAACATCCTCTCCTTTTCCCTTTGAATGAACACAGTTTGAGCATCGGCTTCCAGAAACTTGCTTTCCACTGTGATTACAATTACCCATCCCAAGCAGCGATGCTTCAAATTGAACTGTGGTTCATGAAAACAAAAGGCTATACCTGTGAGCACCCTAATGTGTTAAATAACCATGCCAGGTAGCATTACTTGTATCCAGCAGCAGCCACTTTAAGAGACCATCTGCCAAAAGAGCTTGATTTCCTATTTTCAGTTCTCTTACTTGTAGTTCTAAGGGAAAATGGTGAGTTTAAGAGGTTGATGATTAGGTTCAACTACATCTCCCTAGACCCAGGCAGTAGCATTATTGCTCAAAATAGAGCATGGTTAATGGAGAGTAGGGAAATAGTAGCTGCAGTGATCTTGCCTTGCCCTGGATGAACACACACAGACCTGTGTATAGCTAAGGATTTACGTGGTAATGTCTTCATGCTCTTTGTGAATTATTTCACTTGAATTATGATTGCCTTGAATGATATATATTTTGAGAGTGTAACATTGCAAAAGTAAACTTTAACAGAAAGGGATATTTATTCTTCAGATTTAAAATTAATTTCCTGTATTTTTCTGGGTTTTTATCCTATCTAAGCTGTAACCTTATGAGAAGAAAAATGAGAAACTATTTCTTTACACTGAGACTGGTATCAGATGAAATATAAATGTAATAGTTTCTAAAAATGTTAACCCACTGCAACGCTCTATCCCAGAACTAAAGATCTGCATCCCGTTTTAGGTTAAGTTACTGCTCCTCTCCATGTTAGGTAATCCAATGTCATTTAAGTAAAATAAATTGGAACTACTCAAGGAATAAAAAGAGGTGAAAGTGCAGAATCTGGTTTGGATAAAAGTTTAATTCTTCAGTTCCAAGTGACATAGCCCTTACAGGAAGCAGAGCAAACTCAGACAGGAGTGGCCAAGTAATGAAGATGGATGCATCTTGTTATCAGCAAGCCATTTACTAGAGCTTGATGTAACCTTAAACATTGCAGATAGCTCAATGGCACTTGCCACTAAGCCTCTAATTAATGAATAGCAGGCCCTAAATTAACAATGTGCACTTACAGATGAATTCTGGGCACTCATTAAATGATGTTCAAATATCAAGCAGTAACTGTTAGGTTTATTCCTTCTGGATTACCGTATGCAGTGTGTGTTTGCTGGGAGTTTTCACAGGAGGTTTTGTGTGCTCAACTGCCGTGAGCCCAGGTGCACAGGAGGGAAGGGTGCAGTTCACTGAGGAGGGCAGGACAAAGTAGCAGAGCAGGTATTGGAACACCTGGGCAGCAGAGGATTCAAATTCAGCCTTCACTGCAGTGGGAAAAGGGCTCTGTTTCTCTCCGCTTTGACTACTCTCCTTTCAACATCCACACTGGTGCCTTCCAGGGTGACCAGAAGCAGTACCCAGGAGGGTTCAGTGACAAGATACTGTTTAGTAAATGGCTAGTTCCTAGTGGCTAGTTATTTAGGTGGTCCTAATGTACACAGTGCAGCTGTAAGGAAGGCAGCAGAGCATGTTGCCACATCTGCTAAGTCATATCTGTATCGAATCAGAAGGAGTTTGAATCACCTACTGTGCTCAACTATAGCATGAGAGAGAGAATAAGCCTTCCAGAAACATTGGTGTAAACTGGGATGGAGATCAAACAAGCAAAGCTGATTTAAGCAAAGTCAGAATCTAATCCAAAGTCCCTGAAAAATTAGGCAGATTGTTTTCTGTAAATGGAAAGATAACTGTAATTTTCTGGGAACAGATACTTTCAGACCAGTGACTTCAGTGTTCAGCAACGTGAGGTTTTCTGCATTATGAATATTACTGTTGATGTGTCATCCAGATACTACCACATGGTACGTTCAATTATACTTTCTGTAAAAAACAAAACAAAAGCTAGGGAATATATGGTGTTTTTGTGAAAGCCATCCTGCACATCATCAGATCCCAGTACTGTTCTCCATGGCACAAAGTTTTAATGCAATACCAGTCTGCTGTGATGTAAAATTACCAATATGATTGACATTCCTGTAGCATTACATACAGAAGAGAAACATCCACTCTGAGCAGAGCTCACTTTCAGCTATGCTTGCAAACATTTTTTTGGTGGAGTTTGTGCACAGGCTGGGTAAGCAGGATCCTATGCACATTCCACATAATCCAGTGCCATTTATGGGCAAAATGAAACACAGGCTCTTCTGTCTATGGATCATTCCCACATCAGCCTTTTCAAACTTTAATGTGGACAAATTTAAGAAAGGGGCACTCCCACAGCTTCAAGAAGCCATTTAAAGCCAATGTTTTGCAGATTTTTTTATTTTTTTTTATTTTTATTTTTTTTTAAGCAAGAACAAACTTTAACAGAATATTATTCTGTAGGAAAGATAACTGGGCTGGAGTTTTTTTCACCTGAATTTTCCTTTATGGTTATATGATAGAAGATGGGAAAAGCAACTGCCTCATGCACCTTTCCCAGCTTCTTTTACTTTAGAGGACTAAATGCATACTATCCTATACTGCGTAAGGTGATGCTGCTATAGTATCTGAGAGTTGCTTGGTTTTATCTTTGAACAAAAATCTTTATTTGAATGAGAAAACTGTATTATCTCTCATGAAGAGAAACCTCTTCCTCCTCCTCTTTTTGTCACTTGTTTGTAGAATTATCTCTGAAGCTTTCCCTGCCATCCTTTCTTCCTCTCTGCAACTGTCTGAAGAAAAAAGGAATCCATAAGTTGGCAACAAGTATTCTTAGTTGCCAGTAGCTGAGGTGACAGCAACTATAGGAGTTTTCTTGTGCTGTGAAATGCCAGAGTAATGCAGTGGAATGTATTTAGTAGGATGGCTCTTTTATTGATCATTCCTGCTTATTAGTAACAGTATGAGCCTCTTGCAGTTTGGATGTAGTTTGAGAAAAATGTCCAAAATCACAGTAAAAATGCTACTGTGGGTTTCCTAGAGTTCTGAATATTCATCCCTCTTATTTCTCCCATATATGCACCATAATGTTAGTTGGCAGCATTCAAACTATAGTTTTGTATTTCCAGAACTGCCCTTACTCCCCTTTTCCAGTCACAGGAGCCAAGAACTGCAACAGGGTTTGTAGAGGCACACATTAATTTCAGTTTAGTCCTGCAAGCTACATTCCTTTCTGAACGTGTTTTAACCTGACATCATGTTCTTCCTCAAACTTCTCACAAATAAAGATGTGATTCATATAAACTTCCACTCTCCTCAAGCTCTGCCAACACTTATTTGCTTTTGGCAGACTTTGTGGGCACTTCTGATCCTAGGCAGGAATGACAAACTCAGCACCTCCCATGTGCTGCACAGGGGCAGCGTGGCAATGGAAGGGCCTGTAGCCCACAGCAAATCCCCTTTCTGAGCAGAGCATGAGGCTCAGAGGTAAAGGCAGAGGTTGTTTCATGAGCAGCAATTACTCTGCACAGTAGAGGCAGTGCAAGGGGCTCCCAAAGGTGGCACAGTTCATTGTGGACCAGAAGAAGGAATGGGGTTGGTTTGTTGTTTTTTTTTTCTGGCAAAGAGCTGCCCCAGACCACCTCTGGGAAAGAAATAAGGGGGCTCCGCTTCGTCCATATCAGAATTTACCTGGTTTTGTTGGGCAGCTCAGCCTTTGGAAAGGATGCCTATTGGTTGATTTTGATAAGGGATTTATACTCCTTGATGCAATGAGCTACGTGTTCTGCTTGAAAGAGCAGTCATTGCTACCCCTGCTGCTTTTCTCAGTAAAGAGGAGGAGTTTAAAGTTACAGGTTTACTCCTTGTTGTGCTTCTTAATGAGCCAGGCTGTGCCATACTTTTTGGGTGAGAGCCTGGTGAACAGGCATTTCCCATGGGATTGATGCATGATTTTCTGTTGCTGTCCCTTTGTCACATGTCCCCAAGTGACAGGCTGTCAGATCTCCTGAAGAAGCATTTACTCCTTCTTTATGTATATATAATTGCCACTAAATTGCAGCCTGCAGTCAAGTGGAGGTGTTGAGGTGGAGCTAGTGACCAACTATGTGAGACCATTTTGCTCCCAAAGTCATAGTGAGGAACCACCCAACAGCCCAAGAGCTGCTTTTGCACCGTTTCAAGTATGAAGATTGCAATCAGTTATCTAGAAAACAAGCAAAGAAGTAAGGGAACCCACAGAAATAAGACCTTCCAAAACTATGGAAGGATAAAGGCACAGAGTGAACTGGACAAACAAAACAAAACAAAAAAAAAAGGCAAAACTAAAACTCTCAACACACACAAAAAAAAAAGATAAGGAAAAGTGAAAAAAGATGAGTAGTTGATGCCCCTTAAAGAAGCTCTTTTGTCCTTGGAAGCTGTATATCATTTACTGTAGCACAACTATGATATCCATTTATCATAAAACCAATATGGGGTATCATGCAGACCATCTGTGTGTCTTTCCAAGGGTGAAACAGACAGTATAAATTGTCTCCAAGTGTCAAGGCAGAGAGGCCACGACTCTTGCAATGCAGCGAAGCTGTCCCCTGGAAGCACAACTGCTCCCACCAGCAATTTGCAGGATGTGTTTAATCCAGTTTAATCTGTTTGAACAATGAAGTTCAAATGCTGTAGTTTTGGAGCTATCCCACATCCAGATTAGCCCCCTGTAGAAATTCTCTGTAGAAATTCTGGGCAGAAAATACATTGTTTGTAACAAATCTAAAAATGAAGGGGAAAATTGAGTAAATGAAGGTGCTGAAATAGCACTGGGCTAATATCAGAACTCTGAAAATGTGGAGGAGGTTGTCTTCTGAATTATGAGTTGGAGCAGCAGTGGTGTTAGACCTGTTTACATCAGCTGAGGGTATCATCTCAACTGCTTTTCATGTATTTTTCCTTATTGCAGCTTACAGTGAACCTCGGAAACTCACAAGTGAAACCCCTGTCCTTATAGGTGTTATTTTTTTCTCTATCAAATTCACTCCCTGGCATGTTACTGCAGAACTGTTTCTGTATACTAGGCTCTAGGCACTGCACATCTTTAAACATATATAAAACTTGAAAAAGGAAGACTGTTATTCCAAGGGGTGGTAACAGGACATAGAGGCCTCACTGCTCTGATTCTCTCATAAAATAGGTCCGTTTTAGGCTACTGTACTCATAGTCCAGCTGAGGTCAGTAGTGAGATTACAGCTGGACTATGAGTAATTTATTTGTTTGTTTGTCTCAGAGCCCTCATGTCTGTGGGCTGATCACTTTGCCTTGCAACCTTTTGCCATTCACATTTGTTTAGCCAAATCTCTTCTAAGAAATGTTAATCCATCCCATTATCTGATTGCTCAGTCCTTACTGGCCAGGTAAATCAGGTACAATCAGTTCCATTGCCAGATTGGATCCAACCCGACACGTGTGTCTCATCTGGAAATGTGCTCTCTAGGAATTATGATTAGTACAGACATTGCTTCTTGATTTGAGAGAGCACTATGTCAGCAAATTTGTTTAAAATGTAAAACAGTCCATATATTGACTTTCTATGTTTTATATTACACCCAGTGGCTGAAGACAAAACACCCTAACTACCTGCCCTTGGCCCAGTAGTCACTATAAAATACAGTCATGATTTTACTCGATTTTTTTTTTTAATTGATAGACAAAGAACAACAACAGCCCCTGGATACAAAAGTTGAGATAAGGAATGAGTGGAGATGCCATTAAACATCTGCCAGTCCTCTCTGCCCTTCCTCCTGCCTGCAGAGCACACTGAGCTCCAGCCCTGGCTCTGTGCTTTCTGGTGGAGAGTCACTGAGTGCAACCCATGGAGAGAGGACCCAACAGGAGCAGTGGGGAGAGTCTTCCTACCCCCAAACCCCATCATGCCATCTAATTAATCATACACCTAGTGTATTGCATCATGTCTTACTGATTTCAGTCCTGAGTAGATCTCTAGCACAGGGAGGAAAGCCATAAATGTAAAGATGAAAATTGTCACCTGTTTCAGTTCTGATACATCAGAAGACCTAATAATCCTTCATATTGACTGCATACTGAGTGTACTCATAGGCTCAAGGCCTCTTTTTCAGATTCTTTTTCAGGACTTTGGGCTACAGAAATGGTTTTACTCAGAGTTGGCATCCAAAGTGCCCCACCTGCCGCCCCTGGTGTCAGAGCCCCAGCAGAGCCTGCCAGGAGCTGCCTCTGGGACTGAAGCTGAGGGCAGCAGAGCAGCCCACAGTTTAGCCACAGCATTCATCTGTGTATTTTTGGAGCTGGCGAGTCAGTGTAAGTGCTCATCAGCCCTATTCAGGCACAAGTTCTTTGATGTGTGGCACAGAGTGAGTTTCTAATGTTCAAGCCTTCAAACAGGGCCTCAGTTTGCCCAGCAGTGAGCACTCAGCAGTCTGACAATTCAAATGGAGTGGGAAAGATGGCTTCCAGCTTCAACCCTTTTGCGCAGACCAATAGTTCTATTGTTCTTAGAAAAGAATTGTCTTTCATCAGAATAAACTACAAAATGTTCTTATGGGTAGTGGAATCAAGAAGCAGTTTTCAGATGCAATTGGTGTTCATGTGCTTAGTGTTGGAGGTGACCATGTTGCTGAAAAATCACGTTGTCTGTGATGCCAACCATATGACAATTAATTCAGCAGAGGAGAGTCTGTGAATCCATTTTCAACCTGTTTTAATAATAGGGTAACAACCAAAATGCTTTCTCCAGTGGTTAAACCAATATTAAATTCACCTAGAAGCTTGTTTACAGGCTATTCCACTGGGTTTGTCTATTGCCAGTACCATGAAGGACATCAATTTTAAGTAGACAACTGCCTCCAGCACTGGGATTGGAAACGCCAATTGTAATTAAAACTTTTTTTTTTTTTTTTAAGCAAATGCTTTTTTCAGTTTAATTATGGCAAGAAACGCTTCTTGTTTTGTGAACTTCCAGACTGTTGAGCTCAGCAAAACTCCATTTGGTGTTCAGCAGGCAAGTCCTGTCCTTGATGATGTTAGTGGTGCACTTACTACCCCAAACACAACAGTGGATATTCAGCATTAAATAAAATCTGAACAAACTGTACTGCGCTCAGGTTAAATGTGCTGTAAACACTGATTATTTGTGACCCACATTTAATCCTAACCATGGGTTATGTATATTTTCCCTCTTTCATATTTTTGCTGTAATCACAGTGTGAGTCACACAACCTATCAAAAGTGCAGATATAAACTACAGTCGTTTTTTATGTTTCTAAACAATGAAAACAGAAAGAGAAAAGTAATCTCACAACAGCTAAATGTTTTCTGTTTTCTAAAGGCTCTTATTGGTGACATTTCTCCCTGCACTGCTGTTTCTGCAATCACATAGCAACGTAGCCCTTGAAATAACTTTTTGGTACACAATATATAAGGTACAGCATTTGGAGAAACTGATTCCACTCAAATGCCACCTGTTTAAATGCTAAATGGCATCAAATCCAAAAAGAAAGAAAGAATGACAGTCCAGTGAGGAGGCCGCTTCCCTGTTTGGATGATTGAGTTCCCCTATTCAGCTATTAGTCCTTTTTTCTTGATTTTCAAAGCAAATGACAAGCAAGTGGGTGTAGCAGAGTTAACTTGGTACAGTGCCTGACCATCTCATAGCTTGCCCTCCTACAATTCTTCACAGGATTCAGTCTTAATAAGACCCTGTTCTGTTCTCTGTTGAGGTGCCTGCAGCCTCCTCAGACTGTTTCTAAATATTGCCACCTCAGCTTTTAAACTCCACATTTGAGAATCTGTTTCTAGCAGGGCCCAGCTGGACTACTTTTTAGGAAGCATCAATATATATTGAGGCAGAAAAGCAATGGAGACCAGACAAACATCTCATATCCAAACACTCTCAACCATAGAGGATTTCAGATTTTCATCTGATCCCTATGGTTTGGGCTCCCCTTCCTTCAGGAAAGCATCTGCATTTTTCTGAGCTGCCTTTTTTTCCCTCAAGTTTTAGACTTTCTGTAAAAGCCATTCTGCTCCTCCTGTCTCATAACTGCACAATGAATTTCATGTGGTCTTCCTACTGAAGCAGGAGCCTCTCCTTGCAGTCTGTGCCTACAGCACTACAATTTCTTCCAACCAGCAAATCCCAGTTCTCCTTAGTGCCAGAGCAATGAGGTATTTATCAGCCTACTTACCATATGATGGCTAGGAGTGAGTTCCAGATCTTTATATCGAAAGACTTTGCACTTCTGTATAAAATTCCTGTCTCAGCTTGTACAGGGTTCGACTGCCGGGCACGAAGAGGCCTGAGAAGAGCC
The DNA here is from genome assembly GCA_013401355.1 of Ceyx cyanopectus. Taxonomy (NCBI): domain Eukaryota; kingdom Metazoa; phylum Chordata; class Aves; order Coraciiformes; family Alcedinidae; genus Ceyx; species Ceyx cyanopectus. The sequence continues at coordinate 47,710 of VYZU01055368.1, forward strand.
TGCCACAGGTATTGAATCTGCAGCAGCAACATTCAAGGCAGAGAAGAGTTCTTGTCCAGTCAGGAAGTGCAGAGATAAGGGTTCAGCCTGCTGAGTGATGGAGGTGGCTGTCATGTTTGCAAGAGCAAAGCAGAAGTGGCCAGTGCCATAGATTTCAATGCAAATCTGCATTTATCAAGTTCAGGTTTATTCAGCTCTACCTTGGGCTCACCTCTGGAAAAAAAGTGTGAGGCAGGGGGAATATCATTAAGAAGGAAAAATCCATTTGTAAGGGAGATGTTGAGAGACATAGAGCTGCATATAGTAAGAAGCAAGAGAAGGTAGAAATGGGAATGCAAGAGATTGTTATTATTTCTTTAATGAGAAGAAGTTCCTTTCAGGATGGTTTACTTTTCTGAGACTTGCACATTTTGCAGTTGTATTCAAGCGTGGAAAAGGGACAGCTCCTTTTTTCCTCTCTTTTTGAGCACAACGTATCATTCTCTGTGCTTTCTAAGCTATAAAATTAGCACTAGCAGCTATAATACAAAAGAGCCACAAAAGAATCTGCAGTCCCAAGCCTTCCAAAGTCAGTATGGCCTATTATGGGTAGTCCTTGTAACACAGCCCTGAAGGGAAGCAATAGACCTGACTGATGTTGTCAGCTTTAAGTAAAAGTCTTTTCTGCTTCCACAGCATGTACCACTAGATTGAGCATTTAGTTGAGACCACTTAGAAATTCTCTTATGCCCACAATTATTTTTATTCTATGAAATTTCTTGCCATTTCTGGCCACAGGATTAGTAGCCACCCCAAGTATTAATGCTAGTGAAGTCAGCTGTGGTCAGATCTCTCTTCCACGCCAGCTTTGCCTATACCAAGATTGCAGGAGAATATGGTCATTATGGACTGATTCTGAACAGGTTCCCTATCTAGAAAGGCAGGGAGAAGTAGAAGATATTGTCAGTTGGTGTTCAATGGCTTCAGTGACAAAACCCATTTCTTCGCTGCCATTGGTACATAGAGATATTGAAAGACACTGGTCATTATTTCCTCTCAAACAGAAGTTTTCTCCCATGTCACTAGTGTACGCCTGAAATACTGACATGAATTACAGCAAGCCAAGTAACGTGCAGGTTTCATTGTCATAGAAAATACATGCGTAATTATTATGATAATAATACCACTCTGTTGTGCAATATTTGCATGCCATCTACTCATATCAGCTCTATAGGATGTCAAGTATGTTGCGCTTGCAATAATTTTAGGAATGTAATATTTTCAAGTTCAGGAAGTTAACAACTTGGGCTTTTTGCTTTGCACGTTGTAACCTTTTATGTTATCATTTGGTGAGATGAGGTGAAGACACAGAGGCGCATAAATTGGAGACCTCAGATGTGTGATTATGTTCTTGCTGACCCTCATCACGTCTAACATTACACTATGCAGTGCTGCTCACAGGAAAACACGCCCTCAGAGAGAGGAGGCAAAGTGTAACTTGCTTACTCGAGCACAGTTATGCTTTGTTAGGTATAAATCGGGATATTTACACTGAAGTAAGCATTACGTCACTGAGGATTTGATTACAACATCTTCCCAATCTGCTTTGTAAATTGAAAATATATAGAGAACCAAGTTCATCTGTTTTTCCTGGAACATTTATATAGCATAAATCCTACACAGCAGCCCTAAAGCAGGGAGCCCTTCTTAATGACTTCAGCCTTACCCTCTTCTGCAATCACCAAAAAAGGAACGATGGGTTTTAACCAATTTCCAGCTGCCATAACTCCTGAGTCAGAGCTGGACAAGTGACCTGAGTATGGCCCACCAGCTGCTCTACCCTGTGGCAGTGGCCCAGGCTTCAGCGAGCACTAGAAGGCTGTGAGGATGGCATTGCCCACACACAGACACTCCCAGAGCCTGATGTGCTGCTTGGCCATGCTGTCTGATACCATGGCAATCTTTTAGCACACAAAATTGTTGTGACTGTAGTGCTGTTAGCTCAGGATATTTGAGGGAGGGGTTTCCTACTCAAATGACATTTTCCAAATGCAGAGCAGAGTTGTCTGGGCTGTGTTCTGTACTGAGGAGTTTGTGAGTAGTGCTACTCACTCTACAGCACCAGCTGTAATGGGGAATGACTTTCCCATACCCCATTCATGAAGCAGATTTCATTAATCTGCTTTTTAAAACTAGCCAGGGAATCTGAAAGTTGATGCAGGCACAACGGGCCCTTTAAGGTTTTATCTTCAAAGACATGGCATCCCAACTAACCTTTCAAGAGAATGAAGATTCACAGTGCCAGTGTCTAATAACTGTATCTCACTCCATTACGGGTATTTCAAGGCCGTCCTGTGTAAACAGCACACATTGCTTTGTGTCTTAATCTGTAAAACAACCAAATATCTCGCTTGCAGATATATGTTAAGCCTTAATGAATTTCCTGTCATAAAAGTGTTGCTCAAGACTAATGAACAAACAAATGTTTGCTTAAACCCTTTTGTGAAAGTCAAATAAGCTTTCAACAGCTATTCATGTATTTATTGTCAGATGTGAGTCATCACTTAGGTGCCTGGCCCTGTGCTGTTAGCAGCTAATGCCAGTAGTTTCACAGCATTTCTTCATACATTTTGCCCTCTTTCCACCCCCACTTCCATCACAGTCTCCAGCAACAAGCCATCTGGAGAGTCTTTTGTCAGTGGCAGAACTGGCAGTCCTTTGGTGTGGTTTTGGGGCCCCATGATTCACCAGGCAGCTGTTGGCTTCTGCGCCAGTGAGTGCAAGAACAGCCATCTCTTTTCCCTCTCCCCCACTTTCCAGGGGATCTAGCAAGGCTCTCAGGTTCAGTGGATATCCTCTTCCAGCTGCAGATGCGCCAGTAGTGGAGCTATCTTCCTTCCAGCTGTCTTCTTTCCACTCCTTTGCCAAAAGTTAGCATGTTCTTTCAAGCTGTGGGTACTCCCTAACCTGTCTCAATCACAACTAAATAATTTGCCCTGAAAAATGCAAGGCTTTGGTAACCAGCCCCCAGCATTGGCCATTTCAGCAGATGTAGCTGGAGGAGGATGGACATCTCTACCAAGAGATGCAACAGCATCTGCAAAGCTCTTGTAGGATTCACAGTCCTAATACATACTGTGGACTTAATTTCTTGTGTTACCGGGTGGCTTTTAAATTGTGACAATGGTGGTTTTATTTTTATTCTCCTACTAATGAGCCAAAGGCTTTAAGAGTTGGTGGGTTTTTTTGCTGTGTCAGAGGGGTCTGCACAGGATGGAAAAGTCAATGTTTCAGGGTTGTGTAACTGTGGCGTCTTTTCTCATTGCTTGTTTCATTATGAGGAAGGAATTAAAAATCCCTCCTAGACAGTACTTTAAAATATCAAAGTCATTGTTTAATGCCTTTGAGTCACTGTACAACTAATTCAATTGCACAGCATAGTGCAGTTTCATGGTATGTGAAACACAGATAGTAGAGAGGAATGATTGGAAAGTTGAGTAAACAGAGCATTAGTTTGCAAAGTATGAAACTTTCCAATGACTTCTCTTGCAATGATCCAACACAATGGCTCATCAGCAGAAGTGAGAGGAGGGACTTGAAAATCCAGAGCCTTTCACCTAAACTAAGCTAGCTGGGCTGATGCTGGCAGGAGGTTCTTCTCCCTCTCCTGAATCAGACCCTGGAGGTGGGTTGGCTCAGCCCTGGCTATTAGCAGCTTATGGTGAGGTAGACAAAGGTCAAAGCTCTGATAATGGCTGTAGCTTTGAAGGACCCTTCACCAAAGAGTGGACCCCAGGTGGTCAGCAGCCAAGGCAGCAGAAAGCTTGGCCTTGGCACTCAGAGGGTGAAGCACAGCCAGCCTGGGCCCCTATACATTGAAACTGGCTGTGTTAGGCAGACAGTAGCTACAGGAGCCAGGGTGCTTGGTGGTGGGGCAGGATGGCAGCTCTTGTGCCACTGTCAGCAAATGGTCGTTTCACTGTCAGCCTGGTACATCTGATTTGTGAGCAGCTGAAGTACGGAAGTGATTGTCCCCCTGTACTTGGCACTGGTGAGGCCACACCAGTTCTGGGCACCTCAATCCAAGAGAGATCTCGAGGTGCTGGAGCGAGTGCAGAGGAGGCAATGAAGCTGGTGAAGGGCCTGGAGAATAAATCTTATGAAGAGCGATTGAAGGAGCTGGGACTGTTTCGTTTGAGGAAGGGGAGGCTAAGGGGAGACCTCATCACTCTCTACAGCTACCTGAAAGGACATTGTAGAGAGGTTGGTGCTGGTCTCTTCTCACAGGTCATTAGTGATAGAACAAGAGGGGATGGATTCCAGCTGCAGCAGGGGAGGTTTAGACTAGACATTAGGGAAAATTTTTTTGCTGAAAGAGTAAACAGTGTCTGTTCCAGACACTGGCACAGGCTGCCCAGGGAGGTGATTGAGTCACCATCCCTGGGTGTGTTTAAGGTTCATTTGGATGTGTTTTTGACGGACACGGTTTAGGGGTGAACTTTGTAGAGTAGGGTTAATGGTTAGACTTGATTATCCCAAGGGTCTTTTCCAACCTGAATGATTCAGTGACTTCACACCCAAACCTAACAGGTGACAATACAGAAGCTCTTCCAAGTACACCAGGGGTTAGTAGGTAAAGGCACAGAACCACCTGCCCAATGTTTATTGAAATTATCTTTGTACCAACCTTGCAATGTAAAGCAGCAATGTTGTCCCTATATAACAATTGACACTCCAAGACACAGAAAGGCTTCAGCTTTACCTCTTCTGTCACTTTAAGGGAGGCAGTAACAGTGTAGTATCTATATTGGCTCTCATCTACTTAGGTGTGGTAATGTCTTGCCCACAAATTAAAAGTTTCTTCTGATGCAGGCTTCATGTGGGTAGAAACAACCAGACCTGGGGCCCTATCTGCTCTCTGAAAACACCCATTAACCTCCTCTTTATCCTCACCAAAATCGCTGGAGCTGCTGTACCTAAGTTAGACATTCCCTGCCCAAGCCTCCTTACCCACACGTAGATCTCCCAGCAAAGATGTCCAGACCTGGCTCTGAGCTAGGTGCTCACATACATGTGAGTGCCTGAGCCCCAAAGCAAGCATCCCCCACCTTGCCCTTAAAGCCAAACTGAAACTGAGTGGTTTGGGCATATCTGTGGTTGATAAACCAACTTGTGGGAGTAAAACACACACCTGATCATGAATTCCTGCTTTGGTTTCATTTATTCCCACATGAAAACAAACAGAAAGAATTAAGTATCTTGAAGCTATCACGGTGACCATTCAAATGTTGATGCTTAGTGTTTGCAACTGATTAGTACTGCCACGGAATCGCAGATATTTCCTGTATTAAGTGGCCCTAAACAGCAAATGTCAACATTTTAATGACAACAGCGTTATTGTGGGTAGTGGCAGCTTGGCAAAGAGAGAAGGTAGGAATAAGATTAGTCATTAATGAATATCCTGAATAGGCCCAGATAGGAGAGGAAAAGGAGCAAAAACTGGGAAGGACAAAGAAGCACACACGTGCTCATAAAAGTTTCTGACAAGCTAAAAGCCTCGGAAACAAATTTGAGTTTAAAAATGCTTTTGAAAAGTTACATACTCACTTTTGTACAGCACAACAATAGTGGAATGCTAATAACATTTAATTTCCCTTGACTTCTAACCTTCTTAACCTGCTGTGCTGCTAGAACAGCGCTGTAAATCAAAATATGCTGTATTGTATGGTGAACATGTGTATTGAGTCATTCCAGACTGCCTGGTGCTTTTTAAAAACAAAACTCACAATAGTGTTTGTGCTGCTTTTCATTTTTCATAGACCTTTCCCCTCAATCATGCTGCAACTGGTTAGGTTATGTATTAAAAATACAATATAAAACAGGGAGGGAAGATGTAGGGGTAGACATAATACTACAGAAAGTACAGCACAGATGAATAGGCCAAAATATCCTTGACATTACTTTCCCCTTTGTTCCAAGTGTTCTTCCAATTTCAATAAAAACAAATTGGAATATTGCCTGAGGTCTACTAAATCATTAGTAAATTAAGAATCTGTTTTTAATAACATTTCTCTTGTAAATAATGCATTAATTGACTAGCTTGAAAGTTAGCTTGAATGTTAGAAACTGGCACTAAATGCGTAATGAAAGAAGTGTGCTGTTTGAGGAGGCTGGATGGTAAATGTAACAAATTAAATATGACAGTTGATATTTGTGAAAATGGTGATATAATTAGAGGACACCTGCAGCTGTTTTCCAACCAAAACAACAGAAATTAAACATGTATAAAGTATATGTGTCATATTTTCTCTTGGCATATTTCTTTTGTTCTCCTTAGGGCTTTTTTTTGTGGGGGTCTTTCTATTTTTTCTTACCTTTTGTCAGGTCATACAACTAACCAAGCAACAAGTGTCTCTTTGTCTGGCACTGCTGTTTAGTAGATCTATAAGTGAATATTTTGCAGAGTAAAAGCAAAGAACCTGAATCTTTTTTTACTGAAAGCTGGAAGTTACTAAAGCATATGACCCATGCTTGAGCATAATTTAATTACAGGTGCTTGGAATAGTCAAGACTTACACCAGGACTCTTCCTGCACAGTTCTCACCTGCAGGTAGCTCACTTGTATATTTCTCCATGTTGATAGTCTTAGTCTTCTCTAAAGTAAAAGGTAATGTGACATGATGTATAAGCATTGCAAATGTGTAGCTTTCCCTCTTGGCCTGTGTGCAGCTGAAGAAGAAAATGATGCTCCCTTAGCCCTCTCACGAGGGTTTTGAGCACCAAGTTTCTAACGATAAAGATAAAACACGATGTTGTTGAGCAATATAGATGCCTGTGTCATGCCATTACTGGGAAATTGTGAAGCATATCGACCAAAGATGGCCAAAAATGATAAATTTTTGATCTGGAGACAAGGATTCTGGATATTTCAGTTCAGGGACTCTGTTCCATCAGTTGTGTGCAAGACTGCATCATGCCACAGGAGTAGGATTTGGACTTGCAAAAGCAGGAGTCTCTAGGGTGACTCTCTCCAGAGAGTCAGTAACAAGGCAGTGCAATTAGTCTGTTATCAATAAATGAGCCTATAAGGTACAGCAAATTTCACTCCTGCTTAAAGCCATGAGACCATCTTGCCTGGTGTCGGAGCTATTGGGCATAGAAACTATGCTATTGGGCTGGGCACGAAGCACGCTGAAACCAGTACCACCCCTGTTCCCATGTACTCCACCTCAGGAAAGACTTCAGTTTTTCCCAGAGCTGCTTTTGCTAGACTTTGACATAAAGCAAATTCCTGCAGTGAAAGGAAAAACACCAGGTCAAGGCAAGCAGTCCTCACCATGGGACTGAGCTCTCACTGGGGCTGCCCACTTGGACATTTTCTCTATGGCTGAGGCACACAGAGCAAAATTATGTGGAGAAAGTCCCACTGCACCACCACACAACCCGCTGTGGATACTGTAAATCTTCAGCATGACCTTTGTCAGCTGTCAGAAACACAGACATTTATAAACAATGGAGAGCAGGAGACCAAAATTCACTTTAAAATAAACAATGTGGACTTTGATTTGGAATGTGCTAACAGGATAGATACGAACCATTTAAATAAACATACCAGCCAATTGTGTCAACTTTGCTCTGGGGCAGCAATACCTTTGTTACCAGGGTTTGTATCTGTCTTGATTAGGGCCACGTCAAGCAGCCACTGAGGTTGCCTGTGATGACAGATAGGATGTACTGTACATGACACTGGAAGCAGAGTATCATGGAGATAAATTGTGCAATGGCTGAGAAAATCTTCACAGCTTTTTCAGAAATGGCACCATTTTTTCCTGTGGATGCAAATAGATGTATTTCATTTGTCTTAAGTTACAGACTTAGGTATGGCTGCTATTACCAGTGCTTGTTGGTATGTGATCACTTCTGTTCTCTACCACCTCCACCCAGCCCAACCAGGGCTCTGTTTCCACCTTGCAGGTTCTGAGTAGCACACTCTGTGTGCTTTGCTTATTCCTATAGTGGTGTATATGACAATTATGGCAGAGGTTTGCCACCTCCAAGGACAAATAATGAAGTTTCACAGGAAGCACACCCTGCTTTTCGTGATGTAAGTGGCACAAGAGCACAGCTGGGTCAGTCCCACTGACTTGCACAGCTTTTTAGTCATGTTCCCTCTTATGTTTTCTTTATGGGTGCTCTTTCCTTCTCATAATGTAGATCTCTGAGTTGATAGCAGTTGGTGTTAGAATGTGATATAAGGGTGATATAGAAGTAGTGCAGCAAGTTCCAAACCTTTGCAGGCTGCTGTGCCAGCAGCCCCTGTGTGACTCTGCTCTTAAGGCACAGGATCCTTACTGGATTAAGGGCAAGGGGAGTTCTTACTCTCTTACAGCAAGTATTTTGTTGTCCTGTGCCTACTCTCTCTGGGCTTTTTTGTTGTTCACCAGTAGTTTTTAGGAGGCAAATGCATCAAGACCTACATTTCCCAGGTAAAAGTCATGAAGTACAAACAATCTACCAGCTATTATAGTATCTACCAGAAGGAAGGAGTTGCTCAGCCTCCCATGATCTTGCAATTGAACAAGACCTTTCCCAGGTCTCATTCACAGTTAACAAAGATGATAATACACCTTTATTTTGGCTCTTTTATAGGTTCTCTTGCAGGTGCTAATCTTCTGAGTTGGTAGGGGATCCATTACAAGTTTTTATTTATTGCTACACCCTAACACTGTAGTTATTCAATTTCCCTAAAAACCCTCTTTAATCAAATAGTATCAGCTACAGAGATGGCAACTCCAAAGGCTAATTGCATTTGATGGTGTAAGGGGAACCTGCATAAGAAGGTGACCTTCAGCTGTTGTTACCTGTAGGTTTGTAGCAGCAAATGAGAGAGCCAAAGGCACAAGGAGTTTGACTGCCCTTCTATTTGTTTTCCAGGGACAAGTTTGCTAGCTTAAATTAAACCTGCTAAATATGTGGCCAAAATTTGCCCATTGGCCCCTGCCTGTGCCTATGTAGTGTTACACTGACTTGAAGGTTTTCTTAGCTATAGAGACCTACAGATCAAAATACAAACCTGTTCATTAAAAAAATAATAATAATTAATTAATATAGCCAAACATTAGAAAGATGTGCTGGCTTAGTTAAATAAGGCACAACTGGTATTATTTAATTAAAATCTAGAGTGCAGCTGTTGTGAGGAAAATCTAGCCAGTTTCAGATAGAAAAATATGCCCTAATAATGTGTTTCAACGTCATCTTGACACTAAGCTCAAGAGTAAGGTAGGAGTAAATGTTTTATATGTACATGCATACATATATGCATTTGTAAGAGTAAGAGAGAGGGGGAAAAGACAAATGTGTTCAAACACCTTTCCTTTATTGAGAGAAACTATAAATAAAACCCGACTTAGGAGAGCCGGTGCCAGGAGGCTCCAAGGGTGCTCAGTGTGTGATTGGAGGCTGAGGACAAGCAGAGGTGATGCTGTGAGCTGCTCTGCCTGGGCATGTGAGCCAGGGGTTTCTGTCTTTTACCACCCAGACATTCACAGTGGACACAGGACAAAGGAAAATGGCTTTGTTCACTGAACCAGAAATAATTTAGATCGTGCATTTTTTCTGTTTTCTCCAAGAATTGTAAAGGTGCATTTATTTTCTATTAAAAATTGTAGTGGTTTATTGCATTGTTGCTGTTTTAAAACTTACTGGGTTAACATCTTGTTTTACTACCTATAGCAGAGTATTTCAGCTTTTCAGAGAAAAAAAAAAAGTATATATTAAACTGGCAGAAAAAAACCAGTGACTTTTGAAGGATGTTTTAGAGGAACCTGGCAGTTATGTAAAACAAGGAAATAGAAACACAACACTCTGGGAAGCTTTGGTGCCATCAGTACATTTTATTTTAGTAACTATTTATATAGCCCTGTAATGTTGCATGACACTCTTCAGAGAGTAAAAAAGACAGTAAAAAATACTACAGGTCAGACCTGTAGAATACTCTGCTACACATACCCATAGATATTCCCTGCTACACACAGCAGAAAGGCTAGGAAGACTTAAGTTTGGCTACTTTTCCTCTCTTACAGTTGGCATTACAGGTTTCTGAAGCTGTGCCTTGTCCTGTCCTTGCTATATTGCCTTTGCAGAGGCAAGAGAATTGTGAGCAAGATCTCACAACCCAAGGAGTCACGGCAAGAAACCTGTTTTTATTTCTGTTCTTTGAGCAGTGCAAAGCTGCCAGAGAGAGGATTGAGGATCAGTCCTGACAGTAGCTGTCACAGGGAGCTTGCAGTGTGCAACAGATGGATATAGGGAAGGAGGAAAATGAGAAAAGGAAAAGCAGGGAAGGGAGGTTAAAGGCTAACGTAACTTAAGATCATTTTATTTATTACATCTCCAGTTAGACAAGTGCCACCTATTTGTAACAAAAAAAGGGTTTTAATCATATTTTGAGAACAGCAGTCTTTTATTTCTGATCACAAAATAATTGACATTTGTGGAATTTTATATTCCTTGTCACATTTGTTCAGAACAGGTATAGGTTTTCTATGATTCTCTTCTGTCTCTGTTATTTCATGGTCTCTGTGTAGCATTTGTTTGGTCATTGCAAGCAAATAGGTCACCTTTTCCTAGCCAGCATGCCAAAAGCAGAAAGGAATATAAACTGGACTTTCAGGAAAGATCTGAAGGGGAGATGGAGGGGAACATTTGAAGCAGAAAAAGGTAGCTCTTACTCCAGGAATATAGGCTCATGTCTGAAATTCACAAAGATGAGTAGTCAAGTCACAAAGTCTGTTTTGTTCAGTGACTCTAGTCCATACGAAAAAGCAATGTTGTATGAGGGAACTAAATCCCAGAGGAGAGAGGGGGAACTGGAGAATGAGACAGGTGAGGGAGGAGGGCCAGGGCAGTGCTAAATGGGAGCAGGGTGCAGGATCCCACAGGAGGAGGGAGCTAACCAAACAACTGCCAAGTGGGCATAGCAGAGCACAGACAAAGGAAGACTGGATGTGGAATTTCTTGACTTCAGCAAGGCTTTCAGTATGGTCTCCTGTGGTATCCTCACAGCCAAGCTTTAGAAGTGCAAATTGGGCAATTGTGCAGTGAGGTGGATTGGGAACTGGCTGAAGGACAGAGCCCAGAGAGTTATGGTCAGTGGAGCAGAGTCTGGCTGGAGGCCTGTGACTAGTAGCATCCCCCAAGGGTCAGTGCTTATTATTCAGTATATTAATCAGTGACCTGGACAAAAGAAGGCCAATGTCATCCTGGGATGCATTAGGAGAAGAGTGGCCAGCAGGTCAAGGGAGGTTCTTCTCCCCCTCTACTCTGCATTGGTGAGACCCCACCTGGAATACTGTGTCCAGTTTTGGACACCCCAGTTCAAGAGGGACAAAGAGCTACTGGAGAGAGTCCAGCGCAGGGCCACCAAGATGCTGAAGGGAGTGGGGCATCTCCCTTATGAGGAGAGACTGAGAGAGCTGGGGCTCTTTAGCCTGGAGAAGAGGAGATTGAGGGGGGACCTCATCAATGTCTATCAATATGTTAAAGTTGAGTGTAGGGAGGATGGAGCCAGACTCTTCTCAATGTCATCCAATGACAGGACAAGAGGCAATGGGAGTACAATTGGAGCATAAGAGGTTTAGGGTAAACACATGTAAAAAAAAATTCACAGTGGGGGTGACGAAGCTCTGGAATGGGCTGTCCTCTGGCAGAGGGGTTGGACTAGATAATCTTTCTAGGTCCCTTCCAACTCCCAGCATTCTGTGATTCTATGATTCTATAAGACTCACCCTCCAAACTCTTCCATAGTTGGTGTTGCCTTTCCTACTCTTATCTGTAAGACCTGAAAAAAAACCCCAGCTCCTGTTCTGTCTGCCCTGCCTGTGTGCCTCAGGGATCTTGAACCACGAGGAATCCATGTGTTTCTCAGAGACATTGCACTTTGAGCTGGAGGCTGCCACCAGGAGCTCACTGGGCCCTGAGCAACATCCTTACTGTGCCTCCTGCTCCTCCCAGGCATGGTGGACTGAGTTGAAGAGCCTGAACACTGAATGTGTTTGCTCTGGGCATTTAAATTAGACCTTGTATGTTATTTAAGGCATGTTTTTGTATTTTGTCCACTGCCTGAATCTCAGATGCTGAAATATTTGCACAGTTCTTCATCCTTTGGGGAGCAAGACACGGGTTTTCCCCAGTGGCACAGTGATAGCTTCTGATCCGCCAGCCTCCCGCTGTCCAGTGTCACTGCAGCTCACAGTCACCGAGTGGCCCGAGGAATAGCTGGCACTCAAGGACCCCCCTCCAGTGCCCATAACTCTGAAACTACATGACATCTTAACCTTTATGAAATTTCTTCAAGACAGCATTTAAAAACACCCAAATCTTTCTTGACCTTTACATTTTAGTAGAGGGGTTTTTTTTGTTTTGTTATTTTTGTTAAATTGATGTTCCTACATTTTTTCTTTAGCTGTGGCATTTTTAAGCTAGTTCAAGAGGAACTTGGCTTTGCCTTTCCCATCCTGGGTGAGCCCAATCATTAATCATAAAAGAAAACCACTCCAGACTCAGAGTCTAACTTTATAATGTTTTTATGTTTGTGACATTTTATCTCTCTCAGCCAGTGGGAAGTTCTTATCCTTTTAATTTATAATCCGTTGGGTTTTGATTTGACTCCAGATGCTGACTTCCTTTGTATCCTCCCCTTCCCATTCTCACCCGTTTCACCATGCGGCGGCTTGGTGATTGCCTCCCGGCTGTACAGATCATACAGAGACTCTCCCAAGGGGATCAGTGATTGCTGCCCTGGAGCAGCAGGGAGCTGACCCCTTTCCCTGAGTGGGAAATCAAGGTGTCTTCAGCAGAAGAGCCAGTGGTGCAATTTGACGGTACCTGCATCTAGAGTTCTCTGGCGAGTGCTTCGGCACAGCCGACAGTGTAAAGGTAAGACAAGAGAGGAGTCAGTCCTGGCATCTTTACACAAAACTGTGCACAGAAAAGCTGGAAACTCAAAAGGAAGCATTCTAGTTTTTTCTGCAGCACTTGCTGTCTTTAATGCAAAACAAAACAGTGTATCCTGCAGCACTCCGCCATGGGACCCGCCTTACTACAAAAGGGAAACCTTCCACTTTCGGGTGTCGCCTTTGGTGTCATGTCCTACCATCTTCCATGGTATCTGATACACCATCTTCCATGGCATCAGGCAACTATAACAGGGCTCAGAGTCTAAATACTCTCTGGTGGTGCTATTTGGTTTGTTTATATAGTGTGGTTCTGTTGCAAGGAGAGTGCAACGCTGCTGCGGCTTTGTAGGCACAGAGGTTGAGTTCTGCTGAGCCTGTGTAAGTCTCTGCTCTTTAGCCCAAAAAACTGAAGGTCAGTTCAAAGCTAGTTGTTGAGGGAAACTAATCCTGCAAACAGTACATTCACCGGCCATTATTTCCAATTCCAAACTATCTTATAGTCATGAAATGGAAAGTTTATGGGGAAAACAAATGCTGCATTTATTACTGTGATGCAACATTCATAAAGTATATTTCATTGGGGGGGAGTTTACACAGGGGGTAATGAGATTTTTCCTTTATACATTATTTATAACTGCTTAATCCAGGTGCTGTAGGTTATTTTTTTATCCCTCAGTTTCAGAGCTACAAAACACTTCAGTATTTCTAATTTATTTCTGCTTACAATACAGATGTTCTCAATTGTGTCTCTAACTACATTTCAACTGTTATGATCGCTTTTATTTGTTTGTGTCACTGTACACTTAGAGGTTGAATGTGCAGTGCACAATAGTCGGGTTCCAGGCAGCCTGTAAAAAGCCTCTAGTGATTTAGTTACCAACAAATTAAACTATGCCTAACAGTAATATCTTTATCATTAGTGGTTTTAATCTTCAGATGATTTCCCTGCAGTTTATATTGCTCTGTGCACAGGCTCTTACATCTTCACATAAAGGTTTCATCCTTTTAAACAGCATTTTTCAAGATGACCATTTGGAAACAACATTTGGAGGAACATTTGGGTTGCATCCTCTAACTAAATTTCCAAGCTGTTGGTAACGGACTAAAGAAAATGTGGTCTGCACTGAATACTAAAGAGCTGCAAATGTAAGAGCCTTGAAGGTTATGTGTAAATATTGACATTTTTATTTTATTTAGCATACAAAAATGAACTTGCAATGTTGCTTATCTGATCATACAGCAATGACCGTATCTGCATCATCTCAGATCTATTCCTCACACTTCTGACTTTCATAGATGCTCCAGAGTTTTCCCACTGAGCATGTTGTTGATGTCCCTGATTAGGCAACAAATCTCTGGGGATTGAGTGTCCATATAAGAACTTGTCAACCAGGAGGCAACAAATGGAAGCAGAGAAAAAAAAAAAAATCCTTTCATCTTCAAAGGCCATGTTATATGTGCAGATATGGGTCCCAATAAAACCATTAAGGTCCTTTCCTGAGACATGTCATGGGACTTCAGGGCATTGAGCATCCAGCAAAACAAGGTCTTTGGTTCATCCTAGAGGAAGCACAGAAAAATAACTAACATTACATATACCCCAGATGTTCTTTGCACTTAGCCATATTGCCCTTTCCCCTTGAGTGTAAGTCTGTTGTCATTTCTTTTAACCAGAGGTTTCTGTAGAAACCTCAGGGTCTGCATAGTTACGTGGGTTTTTTCCTAAAATGCTGAAAAAGACTCAGATGTGCAGATAATAAAGCTTGCAGTTCTTCAGGACTGTTGTTTATACTAAATGCATTTATATGTTAAGTACTGAGATGGTCACTGCACAATTTGTAAATCCAAGGCATGAAACATGAGGGACCCACAACATTCCCCTTAAATCTCATCAGAAAGCCATGAGGTCTTGGCTGTTCACACTACATATGTGGGTAACAGCTTCATGAAGCTGCAGTCACCAAAAATCCCCAGTAATGATTCGAGAACACATTAGTTCTCTCCCTGGGCAGCCCAACCTGAACACCAACACTAGCAGGGATTTTTCTAAAGTATCTGCTTCCCCTTGTTAATACTCTAGTTCCTGCATGAAACCCTGGCATGCTGTTTGCATCAGCTGGCTGCTCTTGTGTCCTCCAAGGAGGTCTTGGAGATTTTTTTTTTTATTTCCACATGTGAAAGAAGGATTTAATAAATTGCAGAATCATAAATTTCATTGAAGGACAAGGAAGAAGAACAGTAACTTCTTTGTGTTACATGAAGACTGTAATTTACATAAATATTGCCTGTTTCTTTAGCAGATAGAGCAATTAAGAGGTGACCAGCATGGCCATCCTTCCTGTTCTTGTATGAACTTCATTTAATCTAGTCCTCCTTTTACTCATTTGCCAAAGGGTTTCTGAGTCTTCCAGTCCCCTGTTTTCATTGACACAGCAGTGAGCCTTACCAAGAGGTGCAGTGCTCTGCCTACAGAGCTACTTTTCCCAAATTAAAGAATCCATCCCTGATTCACTGTCCTTGAAGAAAGCCAGGCATCGGTGTACTCAGGCCAGCATGCTTTTGGCAGCTCATGCAAAGTATAAAGAACACATGTAATTTGTCTTTTTAGATTGATTCTTCTCTACCCTGCAAAAGAGTAAGCAGTCTTATCCTGTATTAGTCAAAACTTCTGAGAAGGCTCCCTCTGTGCTTTCAGAGTAGTCCCTTGGGGACAGAGTAGCACTGTGGCAATAAAAGATGAGGGACATATGCAAATGAAGTCTGCTTCTGAAAGGGGTAAATCCATTGCCCTCAGCAGCACAACATGACCAAAGGCTGTCTTGTGGTGGCTGGTGGATACATGTGTCTGTAGCCAGTTCATGGCTTCTAGATGGGCTCATGGAAAGGCTACACTGCAGAACTGACAAGGCCATGTCCCAGGCCAGCCAGCTGAGGGATAGTGGTATATTAGTAACCTCAGTGATCATCTAGTCAAATGGGCTGAGAAAATTAATACCCTCTGCTTCTTCATTTGCAGGGTAGGGGGAAGTGTAGAGTGGAAAATTATGTAAGGACTAATTAAAGGCTTTTAAAAAAGCTATAAAGACTCAAGCTTTTGGAACAACAGCAGCTTTGGACACAAGAGAGGATTAGGACAGAATGCTTTATAACAGAAAGGTTCCACTTAGTGATGGGACTAAGGTCAAAGAGAGTTGATGTGATAGGAGGGAGGCTCAACAATTAAGAGGAGAGCCCTGAATTGCAGGGGAAAAAAAAAAAGATGGACATCTTAGTGGAACCTGATGTTACCCAAAATGTTGCTCTGAATTTGGAAAATGAGTATAGAATTTATTGGTTTAACATTGACTGGTGTGTCTCTGTGCTATCTAAGTGAATTTTGTTTGGGGAGCTGAGTGCAGCTGAGCTGCATACTATCATATTGCAGAAGAGATAACAAGCAAAGATCCTCCACCCATTAAATATGCTAGAAGGGCCTGGAGCAGAAACAGTGCTGCTGCCTACCTATATTTAATAGAAGCTTAAAAAGCCACTTGATTTACTATAACCTTCTTTTGGGGCTTGTATTTCAAGAAATACAGTCCAGCTGGAGAAGAGAGCAAAACGATTAATCAGAGATCCAAAAAAGCACATTGATCTATGAGAAAAGATTGAATGATCGGAGGCTTTCCAACCTAAACAAGAGGAGTCTTAAGATAATGTAGATTTTTAACTACATGAGAAACATTGCTCCAGAGAAAAGGTGAATAATCTTACGTTCCTGGAGGAAAGTAAGTACCAACAGGCTTCAGTTGCAGTAAGAAAGATGTCAGTTCATCATTAAATACTCTGTATTCTGTTTGGAATCTGGTGGCACACGGCAGTAGATCAGGAAGGGGTAGAGTCTTTGTCGCTGTACATCTTTATCAATAGGCTAGACAACATCTAAAAGTAATGACAAGGGCGTAGCAGGGCCTGCGTTGACCTTGTAAACCTGGTCAACAACGGCCTAGTCAACTGAAACCCAGTGAGCACCTAGCGAGTAAATTCTAGCAAGAGACAAATGGGTTTGGATCACTTTTATAGTTGGGACTCCAGGATGAGGTAGGAGGCAGTAAATGCCATGTGCATTTTGACAATGGGAATCTCCCTCAACTTTGAAAGCAGATTTTTGTCAACTCAAAACACTTTTCCCTTGCCAAACCCATATACTACCTTCATCTTATCTAGAGAAAGCCTCAGCCAACTGGCTTTCATCCATGTCTTATCTCTGCTAGACACAAGGAAGCTGTAACATATGGCTTCAATGAAAAGGAGACATAGAGCTTGGTGTCATCAGGATATTGATGATGTTGTAGCCTATGCCATTTCACAATATCCTCATAAGGGGTTTGAATAAGAAGGGTAACAGTGGTGAACCCTTTGGAATTTTAAGCTGTGAGGCCCAGGAGAAACAAATCTTTATCCGTGCTTCTGGGATCTTCTCAGCAGAGCTTGTCAGAATACTTCAAAGGCTTTCTTCTCTCTTGATAGCCATTTTGCTACAGCAGTAATGTCTCACAGCAAACAGGAAGCAGACATCGCATCCAGACCTTGATCTAAGGTGCAGTGTCAAAGCACAGGGAAATTTAGCAACATTAAATTAAAATAATGTATTAATGTATGTGGGTCTGTATGAAATCATGTAACCATGTTGTGACAGAAATTTGTCAACTTTCCTATAAAATGGCCAACATCAGTAATTAGAACATATAACCTATTAACTGGAAGTATAAATGTATGTGTAATCTAGACATTTTAGTCCTGAGAGCTGTAGAGAGAGAACATTCTACACAGCTGATTGTGTGCAGGGGTCTCACAAGAAGACCTGTCCTCATAGATCAGGGTGGCAAACAAGTTTAATCAACCAGTCAGAGTAACAGGTGAAGTGATGTGACCCCTGTGTGAAAAAAAGGGAGGGTAGAACTCATTGATAAAGATGCAGAATGGGGGAAGGAGATAAAAAAATCTCACTTCAGTATTAACAATAACTCTGTAGGCAGACGTGTCTTTCCCCCCCAAGGCTTATGGTCCATCTGGAGCTCCAACCTGCACTGTGCCAAACAAGAATTAGCTTAAATGCCCAGCCATTTATTTGGAAAGTATTGTTGGACAGATTTGCTAATAGCAATTTACATGGTATCTAGTCTTGAAAAGTCTTTGCTTCTTATTTAAAAAACATATCATTGTATTGTTCAGGTTTCACATTCTTTCTTTTCTGACATCGATGGTGAGAAAGCTGCACTGAAATGACTGTATATTCCTGTCATGTGCTTCAGCTTTAACAATAGATACAAATAAGTACTCCAGAATCTGATTAGCTCACCTTCCTCAGCCACTTCAACATAACCAGAAGGAAGGTGTTCTGGAGGCCCCAAGATGCACCACTGGAAGTATTTTCAAAATAAAGCCCTACTAGGAAAGCCATCTGAACTTTCCCCTTTTCCTGCTTTCCTGTTTGTGGACAAGACATAAGCCATTCCAGTGAAAAGTTCAGGCCTGAAAAAATGGTGCATTTAGCACCAAAAACACAGCGGTTGACAGGTGCCTAAGCAGAGGAGGAGCTGGATGAGTGAAGTGTTAAAGTTGGCCCACCACTACCATCCCACCAGCATTACAGAAAGGAGGTTCTATGTACAGAAATTGTTGAAGGGTGGAAGTGAAGCAAATTAGTGAAATCCATCTTGTTTCCTCATAACACAAATGCCAGCTGAGCTGGAGTGATGCTGTGCAGTAGATTGCAATGAAAACATGCAGCTTGTGATAAGCTTACAAGAGCTTGACTGAGCATAAATAGCTCAGAAACATCAGTGGGTAAAGACAACTTTCGCTTTTCTGTTTTAAAAAGACACATTTGCTATGCTTTGTTTTTCAGGATATAACACGTTGTGTGAATGCCAGCAGCTATATTTATAACACCTTACGTTTCCCATGTGTCAGTTTTCTGTCCTTGTGCATGTGTGTTTGCATCTTTTTTGAGCCGTGGCCCCATAAAAATCCCCGTTAGAACTTTGTGGCTGAGGAGGTTGGACTTTCTCAGCATGACTAACTCATTTCTCAAGACGTCTTGGCTACAGCAGAGTGACTGTGCTGACATTTGCACAGATGGGCAGATGGTGCCTGGGACATGTCTGGTTGCAGTGCAGACCTGAAGATCCAAGTTGAGGAAGCTGAGCCACTGTGTTTTGGCCTGATTTACAGGGAATCTGCTTCTTGGTAATGTAGCCGGTGTTATCCGTTCTGCTGGGTGTCATGGGAAAAATGGTTACCCCTAGGAAAACAAGCTCACAGCTAAAACATAGGCTTTGGCTAAAAGCCAGAATGATTTATATCAGATATCCATGTGTGTTTGTTCCATACCAACTAAACCCATTTAAACTACTTGGGAAATACTGAAGAGGGCAAACATCCGCAAGTCTGATTGACTACGGGAGGTTATAAAATATATCATCATTGATTAATTCAGCTTGAAAACCATGCAGTGTGAGAACAAAAGCTGAAATGGTTAAATGGTCTTGTAGAGATAAAATCTGAGTATTGATTTCTCCATAGCAAATGTAAAATTTCTCTGTCACAAATGTAGAAATAGTTTCCTTGCTCCCAAGAGAGATTTTGCATTGAGGCTACCTATGGGAGTCAGCAGATGTTGGGTGCACTGAGAAACAGAGTCTTTCATGGAGAAGGAGTTTAGGCATGGTGTACTTGGGACCACAGACTGATTCCGTGAAATCCAAACGTTTCCTAATTCCAGTTCTGAGAATGATCCACAGAATTTTCTACACATAACTGGCTAATGTCCACTAACTGCTGAGAAGAACTTCATGTCCTACTTCATGATTGATAACTAACTAATTAAAATGGTGGAGTTGTCATGGTCTGGCCTGCTGCATCTGGGTGCCAGCACCCTTAGCATACTCTTGGCAGTTCTGCTACTTACTTCCTGCTATGGACTTTGTGTTTTAACCTATTTGAGAAGAACTCATCAATAGAACACTGTTTTAGAAGTAACTTTTCGTGGGCACAGCTAATGGAGTTTATGCATGTAAAATACTACTCCAGAAGCCCTCAGAATAGAAAACTACTGATTTAGGACATAAGTGGGTAAGATGGCAAATTCCGTCATGTGTTTGAAACTGGTTTATGCATATACTGCTTTCTTTCTTGAGTCCAGAGCACTAAAGAAGCTTTCAGCAAATACAGCTCTCTGTTATAAGCACCAACATCATAACAGTTGTTACATTTTTGCTCTGCTCTCCACTCATGTAGTCCTGGAAGAGCTCCATGCACTTCAAGGGTCAAGGCAATACTGCAATTACATAGAATTCTTTTTCTTTAGCAATAAGATTTGGTAATGTAGCAAAATCAGTGGACCAAAGCCAACTGTGGTATAAACACTGATTTTACTTCTTGAGTCAAATTCTTAAATGGTGCCAATGAACCTGCTGTGTTATAAAAAAGCCTTTGTGTCCTGAGCTTAGACAAAAGGGTTGGCGTGGCAGCAATAAAAAGAACTATTAAAGGTCTTATATGTGGCACAAGTATTTAATGTGTTGTTTGTGTAATGTGTAATTTTTATTATTATTATTATTATTATTATTATTATTATTATTATTATTAACTGTTTTTCCTGTTTCATGCCTATTTCTGCACTTACTTATATGGGAGATTACCAAGGCCAAGACTGACTATACTTATGTCAAGCTACGTATATAAAAGGACATTTGAATTAGTCACCACTTTGCCATTAGTTTTCAGATCTCCAGCTAGGGCAGATGTAAACTTCTTTGAGGTATAAAGGTAGCTGAAGCAGGTGGGTTCAGGGGGTTTGGTGTGGCAGCTCTCAGCAGAGCTCTGAGATAAAGAGGAATGTGCTGCTGCTTGTGATTAGGCCAGAAAAACTGTTTCAGTGCGGCCCTGTGGAGACGTATCTTGTAATCAAGGAATTATTGTCCAAAGCTTCCAACACACCCTGTAATGCAACACCTAACAGGTGGGATTGCTGTGCCTGCATCCAGGCTTTCTTGCTCTGTGACTTTTTGGCATCAGCAAGTATCTGTGTGGTTCCTGGGGAGCAAATTCTCGGATGCTGCTGCTCCCCTGTTGCAGGTTGTTGTTGTTCAGGGCTGTGGAAGGGTCCTAGCTCTTTCTGGTTCTGGAACTGGTTCCAGAAGCCTCACCCCATCAAACTTCACTGCACTAGCATGTGCCAAGGGGTACAGTAAGCAACATAGAGGGCATCTGGAAAGAGGGAAGACAGGAGGAACTGAATTTGGCAGATGCTGGAACACAGCAGGTTTTCAGCAGTTTATTTTGGAAGTAATTGTTTGCTAAATAACCATGCTTCAACTGCAGTGGAGTATCTCCAGCTTCAGTGTTTATTATTATTATTATTATTATTTTTAAAAGTGTACAGCAGTTATAGGAGCATGGTGGTGCTCCTAGCTAAGATTCACTGGACATTAACCATTCAGACACTGAGTGATTTTAGAAGGGCTGGGCTTGAAAGTGCTTCTTCCTAATTCATGTCATTCTCAAATGCACTCATTTTAATTGGCAAGAAGGTAAACTGCGGAAAGAAGAGCAGAATTATCTGGTTTGTGCATAGGCTGCCTCCACCACACTAGTGCATAATCAAAGAAAATATAACTACAAATTGGAGTCCTGGTCCTGCAGTCCAGTCTGTTCATCCACTGCTCACGTAAATGGATGAGGCCTTGGGTTCCAAAGAGGAAATCTGTGCTAGGATTTAGAGCAGCTGGTTTTATTAAATCTAATAGACCAACTGTAACCTTGATATCAGGCAGGAATGATTCTCCTGAAATGACTGGAGCTGTACCAGTCTTAACACTTCAGGACTGAGATCAGAACCAGATCCAGTCTGCTGAAAAATAAATCAGTTCTGTCACTTGCTGATAGTGAGGAATCAGTTGCCCAAATCTTAAATCTTTACATCCAAGCTGAATCTATGCACTATAAGTATGTTACAGGGACTCCATGGGGTGTTCTTTTAAATATGCCTCACACTGTTTACTAATAAGTCTCCTTTTTCTTCTTCATGTAGCTTGTCCTCTAGGGTTGATAGATGTTTCTACACTGGTGCTTTGTTCCTATTAAAACTATTTTAAGTTCCAGGAAAAAAAATGTTGATATTTATAAATATTATAAATACTTGTGTAGTATCATAAATATTCACAAATTCAGGCTCACGCTGTCTGCAGCCACATACCTTTAAATCCAAATATTTGAGGTGGGGTTTATGGGAGGGAGGGGTTAAGTTTACAGCAGGGTTTCCCAAACAGGGTTACGAAGGTGATGGGAAGAGGAGGTGAAAAGCAAATGATTAATTCTTCTTCCAACATGAGGATGTTGTAGTGGGGAGGGAGAGGATGAATGGAAGAGTTCACTGGGAGAAAAACACAGGGCAGTCATTTGCAAAGAACTTTAAAAGGTAAATTCACTTATTTGTAGGCAGCAGACCAAGTTGTTNGGCTTCTTCCAGAAGCTAGAGTGCTGAAATACTGCAAGAGGGACATTCTCAAGGTATTTCTGGGCTGACCAGAAGCAGCAAGTGCCGGAAATCTTGCGAGAGAGCAGTTCTTGCAGACCGGAGAGGTTCTGGGGGTTCGGATAAGCTTCAGATGGCCTCTCAGACTTCTGGGTGCTTATCCAATCTAAACCTGCCAACTCTTAAGAGTCACCCATCACTAGGGGTAGTGCCACCTTTTCACCCTGTAACTTCTAGAGCTCTCTTACACCTTTTCACAGTTGTTTGTCCAAACAGTTTGGTGGTTTCCCTATAACTCTTGTCCCCATTTTTTTGTCTTTCTTGTTTTATTTTTTTAATCCAGCTAAATACTGCACATTGAATAGTGTCTCTTTCCAACCCTGTAAAACCCCTCACTTGCCTTTTTTTATTATTATTATTATTATTTTTAAAAGTGTACAGCAGTTATAGGAGCATGGTGGTGCTCCTAGCTAAGATTCACTGGACATTAACCATTCAGACACTGAGTGATTTTAGAAGGGCTGGGCTTGAAAGTGCTTCTTCCTAATTCATGTCATTCTCAAATGCACTCATTTTAATTGGCAAGAAGGTAAACTGCGGAAAGAAGAGCAGAATTATCTGGTTTGTGCATAGGCTGCCTCCACCACACTAGTGCATAATCAAAGAAAATATAACTACAAATTGGAGTCCTGGTCCTGCAGTCCAGTCTGTTCATCCACTGCTCACGTAAATGGATGAGGCCTTGGGTTCCAAAGAGGAAATCTGTGCTAGGATTTAGAGCAGCTGGTTTTATTAAATCTAATAGACCAACTGTAACCTTGATATCAGGCAGGAATGATTCTCCTGAAATGACTGGAGCTGTACCAGTCTTAACACTTCAGGACTGAGATCAGAACCAGATCCAGTCTGCTGAAAAATAAATCAGTTCTGTCACTTGCTGATAGTGAGGAATCAGTTGCCCAAATCTTAAATCTTTACATCCAAGCTGAATCTATGCACTATAAGTATGTTACAGGGACTCCATGGGGTGTTCTTTTAAATATGCCTCACACTGTTTACTAATAAGTCTCCTTTTTCTTCTTCATGTAGCTTGTCCTCTAGGGTTGATAGATGTTTCTACACTGGTGCTTTGTTCCTATTAAAACTATTTTAAGTTCCAGGAAAAAAAATGTTGATATTTATAAATATTATAAATACTTGTGTAGTATCATAAATATTCACAAATTCAGGCTCACGCTGTCTGCAGCCACATACCTTTAAATCCAAATATTTGAGGTGGGGTTTATGGGAGGGAGGGGTTAAGTTTACAGCAGGGTTTCCCAAACAGGGTTACGAAGGTGATGGGAAGAGGAGGTGAAAAGCAAATGATTAATTCTTCTTCCAACATGAGGATGTTGTAGTGGGGAGGGAGAGGATGAATGGAAGAGTTCACTGGGAGAAAAACACAGGGCAGTCATTTGCAAAGAACTTTAAAAGGTAAATTCACTTATTTGTAGGCAGCAGACCAAGTTGTTTTGGTTGTCACGAGCTGGCTCCTAGTTACTACTACTTGACTTCACAATGTTTACAGCATGCTCCTTTAATCTATCAGTTTAGCTGGGGGAGGCAAGGAAAAGAAGACATCCCCATTCCAGCAGTGCTACCTCAGAAATCCCTATGCCCTGTGTGAAAATGCTTCTTGCTTACCAAGTGGCTTAAGCTGATCTAAGCAGACTCAATGTTCTAATGGTAAATGCCAAGGGAGCAATACCTGAAAGGTCTGAGACTGAGGCATCAGGCTACAGAATTCCCTGTTTACTATAGATGATATATTTAGTAACTAATCGTCCAACCTAATAATCTAAAATAGTATTTGACAAAAAGGTCAAGTGTTTAATATTAGGGCTAGGAGAGCCATAAAAATCTATAAGAAGAATGCTCTGTAGAACAGTCAGCCAGATGCAGCTCCCACCTCTGTCACTGTATCTCTCAGTTCCTCCTTTCATTCTATAAAAGTGTCACAGCCTCTTAAACTCGAGCGATACGTTTGCTGTTTCTTGAGGATATAATTCTTTGGAAAGCTAATTCCCAGTTGGGAGACAAAACAACTCTGTCTCTGGAAGTTTCCTCTCTTGAAGTCTTCTGGAGATTTTGAAAAAGTGTCAAGGTTTATGAAGTAAACAAAAGTTCCTAGGAGGATATGGAGAATTCCGTATTTTATGGGAATCTCATTAGAATGCAATGGGAAGGGCTTTTTAAATTAAATAATTGCTTTATAAAACTTAGCAGACTATGTTCCAGGTCCATTAGCCAAATGGATCTCAGCCAGAGGGGCAAGAGGGAGTAAACCAAACTGAAAGCTGCAGTAAATGGGCCCAACTTTCACACTGTTTTTGAACTTAACTAACACATGCAGAGCCTAGAAGAAGCTACAGTGTAGAGCAACATGGGCAGCTTCAGCCATGTTTCAGAACCTCATTTCCCCCATAAAACATAAAAACAAAACATAGAAACAGCAACTGATACTGAATGATGTGCTCAGATCCAGGCTGCAGGACACACATACTGAACTTTATTGTTAAAACAGTCCTCCTTTAGCTCCTGTCTCTCTGATACTGTTCCATACTCAATTTTTCATGACTCCCTTCATGACTTGGCAGTATATTTTTTCTGTCATCTTATTTGCCTGCAGGGACATCAGCTATTTTCCTTCTGCCCATGGGATCCCACCTCAGTTGTAGCTTTTGAATTAACATACTTCCTTGCTGCATCTTCTGTCTGAGGAAACTGCAAGGGGAAGTGCTGACATGGCCAGCAGAACAGATGATCCACCTGTAACTCATTGCTGTGGCTTTTTTGTGAACCCACATGGTTAATGGCAGATATCAGGTTGTGAGGTTGGTTGGCTGGTTTTGGCTTTTGATCTGTAAATATATACTGCAGGAATGGTGCATTTGGAAGAAAAAAATGGGACACACCTTTTAATTCTCATGAAAGCATTATAATGGGAAGTCTTCTTACAACAACGGAGTGAGAACAAGTTAAATATTTTGTTTCAAAGGGATTATCCCTACCCAGCAGGGAACAGCTGGCATAAAGCGTTGATCCACCTCCCACTGCAAGCATGAGCCAAACTCCCGTTGATTTCACTGCTACAGAATCAAGCAGTTATTAACTCCGTGACCAGCTTTGCACAACTTCTGTCCTTGTCCGCTTCCCTGACCTGACATAGGCCTGACCTTCTCTGACCCTGGAGAACCCAAACTGAGGTGGGCTCTAGTGAGACTGAAAGCATTTTAACAGGTAAATGAGTAAAAGAGCATAGCAGGGTTTTCGAGATGTCCTCAGTTGTGGACTACATCTCAAATAGCCCCACTAACTTCAGAACACCCCTCCATCTCAGGAGCCAAATGACAAGCAGAGAGATGTACCCAGGATATCAGAGCCAGTTCCTTCTCTTCTTCTGGATTAGGATGGGTCCTCACTAGGTTGTGTTTAATTCTTGTGTTGAGTCACTTGGAAAGGATTTTCTCGTGGTATTTTCAAGCTTTGTGTACAGTTACATTGCAGTATATTTAGTAAAAGAACACCAGTTACCAAGATGTGTTAAAAAACATCACTCCCAGATCTAAGAGTGGCCACAGACTTCTTCCTCTCTTTCTGGAGCATTCCCATCAAGGCATATATGTAAGTTCCACTGTTTAGAGAACATACATTAGTTAGAAAAACCCCTACACATTAGTTAGGATACTAATCTCTGACATCAACAGGTTTCCTGTCACCATCATCCAGTCTCTTCATGGCTATATCTTTGAATGCATTTTGAATGCTAAACAGCAGACCAGGCTGAAACTATTAGTGCCTAGGAATGGAAAAAAAAATATAATAAGAAGTGATTGGGTTATTAAGAGCATTATTTTATGTGACAGTGAAAAAACTGGGGTTGTCAGAGATTAGTATCCTAACTAATGTGTAGGGGTTTTTCTAACTAATGTATGTTCTCTAAACAGTGGAACTTACATATATGCCTTGATGGGAATGCTCCAGAAAGAGAGGAAGAAGTCTGTGGCCACTCTTAGATCTGGGAGTGATGTTTTTTAACACATCTTGGTAACTGGTGTTCTTTTACTAAATATACTGCAATGTAACTGTACACAAAGCTTGAAAATACCACGAGAAAATCCTTTCCAAGTGACTCAACACAANATAACAAGCAGTCCAGAAACTCTGCCATAGCATTCCTGTTATGCACACACCTCTGATAAGTCTGCACTAAGAATAAAGGGCCAAATTCTCCTTTGGAATAAACCCCACAATTTCTTTGGTGCCTGTTATGCTTTCACTACCTGTTTCAGCAGAGACTTTGTTACTCAAAACTGAAGTACAGAGACATGTCTTTATATCTCCAAATTGTATAGTCAATGTTTGGAGATGTTTTTAATCTTTGTGCCAGTGCACAGATAGAAGTATAATAGGATGTGTGCAGGACTGCTTTATAAACCTTCAACTTTTGGAGTCTGTGAAGGGGAAAATAAGTGTCTCATTCAGGTAGATTATTCTACAATAATAATAGTCATCCCTGTTGCATCGTTTTCTCGAGTGTGCAAGGCTCCCGTGAAAGACTGGACATGCTGGACCATTGTTCAGGACTAGTATTGAAGTCTCTGTGCTTTTGTATCATTAGAGCTACTTCTTTTGAACTTTATGGCTAGATAAAAATTGAGAGGGGACCTTATTAATGTCTACAAATATCTGAAGGGAGGGTGTCAAATGGAAGGTGCCTATCTCTCTTCTGGCCCCAGCAGTAGGACCAGGAAGAACAGGTATAAATTGGAGCATAGAAGGTTTCACCTTAATATAAGGAGGAACTTCTTTCCTTTGAGGGTGACAGAGCCTTGAAGAGGCTGCCCAGAGAGGCTGTGGAGTCTCCTTCTCTGGAGACTTTCAAGACCTGCCTGGATCTGTACCTATGTGGCCTGCCCTGGGTGATCCTGCTCTGGCAGGGGGGTCGGACTCAATGATCTCCAGAGATCCCTTCCAACCCCTAACATTCCATGATTCTATGATTCTAGGTTATTGTAATTATGAGGATAAATTGTTGGTGAAAGTCACATACTACTTTGATGTAACTCTATGTCTTTACCAAAACAAGAAGTATAAAGATCTGTTTTTCTGATGACAGGACTTCAAACAACTAGAAAATTAGAAGAATTTTATCCCATTGACTGAGACCTTCTTCAGCCAGGGTACATTCCTTATGCTTACTCCTGGCCTCTTATAGGGATGCACTGTCTGCATGTCCTGCTGCCTTGCTTCTTTTCTGCAGTGCTTCTGTGGCTTTTCTTCCCACCCAGCTCTGGTGGTCTCTCAGTGCAGTAGTCAGAAGATAGGCTTCTCTCATAGCTCAAGTCTTGGTCAGACTGTCCTTGTCTTTGCTGTGTGTCATGGCACATGCCTGCACTTCGTTTTGAAGGCTGATATTTTCACAGAGGAGTTGAGTTGCTCCTTCCCTGTAGCCTGATCTAGTTGAGAGACATCCCTGCCCATGACAGGGAGGTTGGCTTAGATGATTTCTAAGGTCTCTTCCAACCTAGGCTATTCTATGNGGAGCATTCCCATCAAGGCATATATGTAAGTTCCACTGTTTAGAGAACATACATTAGTTAGAAAAACCCCTACACATTAGTTAGGATACTAATCTCTGACATCAACAGGTTTCCTGTCACCATCATCCAGTCTCTTCATGGCTATATCTTTGAATGCATTTTGAATGCTAAACAGCA
This sequence comes from Ceyx cyanopectus, assembly GCA_013401355.1. Taxonomy (NCBI): domain Eukaryota; kingdom Metazoa; phylum Chordata; class Aves; order Coraciiformes; family Alcedinidae; genus Ceyx; species Ceyx cyanopectus. The sequence goes on from VYZU01055368.1 coordinate 75,927, forward strand.
GACCAGGCTGAAACTATTAGTGCCTAGGAATGGAAAAAAAAATATAATAAGAAGTGATTGGGTTATTAAGAGCATTATTTTATGTGACAGTGAAAAAACTGGGGTTGTACCTTCATCTGTCATCTAGAAGTTAGTACTATGAACAAGATGTTTTCATATCCTTTCTGATACTTTGAGATAGATCAAAATTTATCATTGCTATCTTCAGTTAATAATGAATGATCAGTGAAACATTTTGGAATAGGAAAAGCTAGATGATTCATATAACCTGCTGTGAAAGGTTTTCAAATTTTAAAACATACAAAGAGAAGTAAAAGCGGTTCTATCTTTTGCATAATATATAAAAGAAAAGAAATTATGTAGGAGAGCTGAGAAGTTGTAATTGAGTAACACAGTTTGTGAGGTGGTCATACAGGTTTGATTTTTTTGATAATCAGATTGAGTTTCATTGTTCATCTTTTTGTGAGTTCTCAAAACAATGAAACTGGGGACGTTTTTCACTGGAAGTCATCCTTTGATGATAGCACTGAGGCTGTGTCAGTGTTGTAGAACTGCAATTTTTAACTTGTGGGGAAGTTGCTGTGTAAAAAGCCATGTTTCTTCTTCTTTCTTAGAAATAATAGAAGATACAAGATGTAAAAAAGTGTCCAAAGTCTTGTGCAACTATTTGTGGATAACAAGCAGTCCAGAAACTCTGCCATAGCATTCCTGTTATGCACACACCTCTGATAAGTCTGCACTAAGAATAAAGGGCCAAATTCTCCTTTGGAATAAACCCCACAATTTCTTTGGTGCCTGTTATGCTTTCACTACCTGTTTCAGCAGAGACTTTGTTACTCAAAACTGAAGTACAGAGACATGTCTTTATATCTCCAAATTGTATAGTCAATGTTTGGAGATGTTTTTAATCTTTGTGCCAGTGCACAGATAGAAGTATAATAGGATGTGTGCAGGACTGCTTTATAAACCTTCAACTTTTGGAGTCTGTGAAGGGGAAAATAAGTGTCTCATTCAGGTAGATTATTCTACAATAATAATAGTCATCCCTGTTGCATCGTTTTCTCGAGTGTGCAAGGCTCCCGTGAAAGACTGGACATGCTGGACCATTGTTCAGGACTAGTATTGAAGTCTCTGTGCTTTTGTATCATTAGAGCTACTTCTTTTGAACTTTATGGCTAGATAAAAATTGAGAGGGGACCTTATTAATGTCTACAAATATCTGAAGGGAAGGTGTCAAATGGAAGGTGCCTATCTCTCTTCTGGCCCCAGCAGTAGGACCAGGAAGAACAGGTATAAATTGGAGCATAGAAGGTTTCACCTTAATATAAGGAGGAACTTCTTTCCTTTGAGGGTGACAGAGCCTTGAAGAGGCTGCCCAGAGAGGCTGTGGAGTCTCCTTCTCTGGAGACTTTCAAGACCTGCCTGGATCTGTACCTATGTGGCCTGCCCTGGGTGATCCTGCTCTGGCAGGGGGGTCGGACTCAATGATCTCCAGAGATCCCTTCCAACCCCTAACATTCCATGATTCTATGATTCTAGGTTATTGTAATTATGAGGATAAATTGTTGGTGAAAGTCACATACTACTTTGATGTAACTCTATGTCTTTACCAAAACAAGAAGTATAAAGATCTGTTTTTCTGATGACAGGACTTCAAACAACTAGAAAATTAGAAGAATTTTATCCCATTGACTGAGACCTTCTTCAGCCAGGGTACATTCCTTATGCTTACTCCTGGCCTCTTATAGGGATGCACTGTCTGCATGTCCTGCTGCCTTGCTTCTTTTCTGCAGTGCTTCTGTGGCTTTTCTTCCCACCCAGCTCTGGTGGTCTCTCAGTGCAGTAGTCAGAAGATAGGCTTCTCTCATAGCTCAAGTCTTGGTCAGACTGTCCTTGTCTTTGCTGTGTGTCATGGCACATGCCTGCACTTCGTTTTGAAGGCTGATATTTTCACAGAGGAGTTGAGTTGCTCCTTCCCTGTAGCCTGATCTAGTTGAGAGACATCCCTGCCCATGACAGGGAGGTTGGCTTAGATGATTTCTAAGGTCTCTTCCAACCTAGGCTATTCTATGATGATTCGATGACTCCCAGCTAGTTCAGCTGAAGGGTAGTGACTACAACCACCAGTTCTGACAACATTTCATCTATCCTCCTCTGTTTTCTGTCAAAATTATTCCTGTAACTCCCTGCCATCATAAAAAAAAAGCAATCCTGAAAAGAAGAGGAAAAAACACAGAGTGGTTTAGAATTGTACACCAGGAATAATTAAACTTTAAGTTAAGAGGCTTCTGTCATTTCTCTATTTTTATTCACCGTGAGGAGGACAGTGTGTTCTCATGTCTGTGGAGTCACATAAATGATTTGATTAAAGTGAAGCTGAATCTGGGCATTTGAAACTTCCTTGCTGCTTTCTTAAGGTATTTGTGTGATAGATGATGAAAAAAAAAGAAGTCCAGTGCTTAGTTCATCTTGTTATGGTGTAGCTATCTTTTCCACGCATTTGCAAATAGAGTAAAGAACAGGAGTTCTTCAGCTATTTAAAGTCTTTGAAAGAAGAAAGGCAGTTTAGATTACCAGCAGCCTACAATGTGCGTGGCACAAAAATGTCAGTTTTAATGGCAAAGTTCAGGATAAAACTGTGTCAGCTAATTTAATCATTTACCATGAAATACCAGTTATCTTAATCTTACATGCAGTCCTTAAGTCTGCTGCATATTTTTGTGTAATTGAATCCTGACCCTAAGAGGGAGGAAGCAAGGAATTTGCTTTTTAGTGAATAGCTAGGCTCTAATTTTTCCTGTTTATAAATTGTATTTGCAGCATTGTCAGATATTTTAATACTGAGCAGCTAATATTTCTGATGAGTCTATTTTTTCTCTGTTTCATATTTGTTTTCCATGCTGCAGAAATCGTATTAGCATTCAGTTTCTATGGAACTTAACAGAGTTCTCTGGAAAAAGTGCAAATATTGTTCCCAGAACTTAAGGCAAATAAATTAGTATCTAACCCAGATGACACATTTTATTCATCTGGTTTGCTTTCCATCTAGATACCTGATGTATTACTTCAGCAGCAAATTCAACAAGGCCAAGATGTCTTCATTTTCCTTCAGAGAAGGAGCTGCAAGAGCTGTGTGATGGAAACATTGGTCTGCTGTGGCCAGCCGGTGAGAACCCATCAACAGCTGTGATGAGCAGAGCAGACATGGGGAGACAGGAGGCAGCTGAAGCCAGAGAGGACCCATGCCTGGAGCTGTGTGTGTGATTGGAGCAGAGAGGGGCCAGGACCCAAGGAAATCCCGGCAGCAAGGAAAAAAAACAGATTGACTCTCAGTGACTCATTTAGCTCCCGGATTGGACAGATCTCTCCCCTGCTGGCAATTTGGCTGAGCATCAATGGACAGATACCAGGATGAATAGCTTAAAATAATTAGGGGTTGGGAATCTGCAAAACTGCTAGCCATCCAATTCTTTACTGTGCAATGTGAGGCACAAAAAAAGAAATTACATTTAGGTTATTAAGTATTAAGTCAGTGGATTTACCTCCATTTGGTCCAGAACAGGAAACTGGCTAAAATTCAACATTTATATCATTGTGTTGATGGTCTGCTTATCACTGAACAAGTGAGTGCCTTTTGGCAGGTCAGGCTCTTTAACACATGGGGCGAACGTGTGCTTAATTTCTCCCAAACAGAAGAATTAATATAATAATAATTAACCCAGATGAGAACAGAATTACAATCAAGTACAGTCAAGAGTTCAACTTAATGCCAGGCATCTCACATCCTACATATTCTGGGGCCAGAATTTTTTCTGTTGAAGGCAGCAGGGATGTTGCCACTGGCGCTGGTGGGAGCCGGAGTGGACCCTGAATGCAGAGGGGCAGGATTCCCTGTACTTTCTACTTAATGCTCAAAACCTGAAGCAACAGGCTCATTTAGTATCAGTAAAGGTCAGTTAAAATTATAGAGACATCCTTTGGAGCAAATCCTCTGCCTTGTATTTGCATATTTATGAACTGGAGATTACGACAGGCTATTCCATTTATTAGAGCAGCACCGCTCTAGTTAATAGTCTGTCAGTATTTCCATTATAAACCCCGTTTTTCAGTGGTTTAATATCTCAGCCATTTAAAATCACATCAGGAAGCAAGTGGGTCTTGTGTTGTCAGCCAGGTGCAACTTTCTGTTTTGGATTATTTTCAGTAATGAAACAGTGTTCATCATATATGCAAATGACCCACAGCTTTTCTGTTGGGGGGCAAAACCAGCAAAGTGTGTCAGTGCATCGTGGCTTTGTGTTTCTGTAGGAAAGAAGACAAAGGAGGGCTTTGACCAGTAGTGTCAACTGAAGCATTATATTTGAAGAACAGCTTCTCAAGCAATTTGTACCAGGAGAAACACTGGTTCCCAGAGTGAAGTCAAGTTGCTGCATGCTTGCCAGTGATGACCAACGTATACACGTGAGAGTGGATTCCCTGTCTCTCAGAAATGTCTTGTTCTGCCAGAGTCATGGGTGAAGCACACCAGGTAAGAAAGCAGTGAACACAAAAGCCTTTATAAGTAACAGAAACCCTGGTTACAAATTCAAAAAGCTGGCCTTTTTTTAAGTGTCTTCCAGATGCAGAGAAGGGAGTACCATACTGACTTGATTGCTGGTATTTGGGGTAGAGAAGGGGGATTGCTGAGGCTTTAGGAAGGGGGCAGTTGTGAAGCCGCCTTACATGTGTCTCTGAACTTGTTTATTGTTTACTTCAGTAGTTTCACATCCTGCTCCTTCCTAACAGCCTCAGTTTGCTTGCATAGAGGTATTGCATCTCTAACAAAAAACCTGCCTGGCAGAGGCAAGTGTTTAGACTAAAATGTCAATTTTTAACCTATCAGGGCAGCAAAAAGTTACTCTTCAATACAGTGGCTTTGCACCTAGGGCTTGGCTTTTGGTCTGCCTTCTGTGAATTTGGACTGAATTGAGAACAAGAAGTTTGGAAGTTATGTTACATAAATAATTTTTTAAGTACATGTAAGACAGGGTTGCAACAAAAAGTCTGTGATCTTAAAGCTCCTAAATGCAAATGGTGAGCCAGACTTTGCACCTGGCCTCTCATCTCCATCATGAACACCAGGAGCCCAGGTCAAGATACTTCACTCAGGCTTGTGGAAAATCTGTACCAAATCCAAGTGGCTCAGGCTCATCAATAGCTCTTTCTTAAAACAACAGTATTTGGGATATTTTTGTAGGTTATTGCTAAACTTAAAGTGCAATTTCCAGATTCCTTCCAGAATTGGCATTGTAAAGAACGGTCTTCCTTCCCCGGGCATGTCATAGTGTTTTTTCAGCCAAAAATTATCTCTGGTCATGATAAGTGATCATAACTCAGAAGTAGGCAGACTACAGAAATTCTCTGTTGAATACAAAATTACTTTAACAGCTTTATAAAGCAGGTGTAACCCAAAGAAACAGTGGGGGAGGGAGGGTCTGCCAAACATGTCTAAAATGTATGATGTATAAAGTATTATGTACTGTCTGCTGGAAGGTAAGTCCATGCTCAGGAAGCTATCGCTACACATATTCGTTACGTTTTGGTTTTAATTTGCAGCGACATAAAATCTTGCATAACCAATTTGAGTGCATCTTTGAATATTAAAAATACTAATTATTATGTAATTAGTCAACAGGATATATGCAATTGTGTAATACCAGCAATCCTGGGTGTGGTTAAGTACGTAGGGAGAATGCCAGCACTCATCTAGTTGTAGTATTATAAAATTACACAACATACACCCTGGGTGGGTAGTCTAATTATATTTTACATTTAAACAATGGCTACATTAGCAAAATAAAACTTACTCTTTTTAAAAATACCTTCCCACAGGCACGGATCATTGTAGATGATCTTGATAATATTGCCCAAATAGAGTATCTTCCATCTCCCAAGGGACCCAGGCTCCTTCATAAACATAGAAATAGGAGACTGAAACCAAGCATAAAGAGCCCTTCATCCACTTGTGGCATGAAGCCACCACAAAGCAGACATGTGACAGTTGCTGAATCATGCACCAGAATAATTGAATGCAGAAAATTAACAGGAAGAACTTTCTATCTCATGAAGAATCACATGAGATTAACCAGAAATCTGTCTAGAACTGTTAATTTTTTTATGACTTAACAAACGTCAGGACCATCCTTAAACCATGGTGGAAACAAAACTACAGAGTGATTCAGATTCTTCTTTGAACTTACCCAGGAAGATCTAGGTTACATTCATCAAGTATTTTGAGCATTTTAGTTGACTCTGATTTCTGCTAATATTTACTGCCAGTATGGTACAGAAGTCTTCTGTGCTCCCAGCCAAAACCTCCCTGCCTAGGTATCCCTCATTCTTCCTATGGTACGTCTGCAGTGACTGACAGGCACACACTTCACCAGGGGCAGCACTACAGAGACTTAAAGATCTGCAGTACAGAAAGAAGATTTGGAGTTTTAATTTTTTGCATGGCTCACCAGTATTTTCCTCTCTTTTGATATGGGTAGAAGGTGAAAAATCCAGGAGAAGAATGGAAAAGTGAAAATTGAAAAAAAAAACCCTTAAAAAAAACCATAAAAAAACCCTATGCTGTGACTCATTATAAATGTAAAATGTTGGAGCCTAAAGCTGGGTTTTTTTCATGTGCCTGGGTGGAGAAGGGTGAGGTGCCCTCTGAGGATGATTTTATCTTTTCCTTTTGAGTCTGAAGATCTTGGATGTGGTTTGGCAAGTTCATAAAAATATTTGTGATAAAGTTGAACTGCTGTCTGGAAATGTTACATGCAAAGATGTAAGAAAGCTAAGGAGAAGACTGCAGACTCTAGAAAAAGAATCAGCAGTGTACATGAATGAGGTTAGAAATTGCAGACAATTAGCTACTAGATGACTCCTACTATATAAATCATCAAAGACTTGACTACTGCTTCCAGGTTTCCCAAACAATATTAGCTCACTGGAGCAGCCAAAAAGATGTTGATTTGGCCAAAGTTTTAGGAATTTGCTATTCTTGTTTGAATTAACTAATCAACCATGGAGGCCAATGTACATTCTCTTGCCAAGGCTATAAAGCAGGGCCTTCATGGTTCTAGGGAAGATACTATATATTTATTTCTCAGGATCAAGGGCCCCATGATATGGAAAATAAGCTTCTTTGTGTTAGATGAGAGCTACATGGAAAAGAAAAGCCACCTGAGCTTGTCATGGAATCTCATATCTTGTTTCAGCACTCAATAAGGCACTTTGCTTGTCCAATTTAATAGGGAAGCACACTTTTTTTCCCTGTATGCCTCCACAGATTAGGTCTGGCTCTTATCTCATATAGAGCTTAATCTAAGACCCAAAGTAAAGGGACAGTATTCCCAATTCTTCCAACAGGCATCTGGTCAGTCTTGTAACATAGTCAAATGTAAATGCAGTACTGAGTTTCTCCCAAGAAAAAGAGGGATAAGGGGTAAGAGACAGCAGTCTGTACACTCAACTTTCCACCCTCCTCTTACTTTCTGCTGATAGGACATATCCTTTGTCTTGACAAAATCTTTATTTGTCTGGCCTTTATGCAGGATTGACTGGTCTTTATTACCTTCTACATCTGGGCAGCTCAGCACAGCTGTACTCTTACTGCTTGAGATTCACTTATGTCCCTGGTGTGCTGTGATAAGCTTCAGAATGTCACTGTAGTGAGGGTTTTGTTCTTCCCAAAGTCTCTCTAGAGATTCAGTGAAGGCAAGTGGGGTTTGCTTTGGTTGAAAAGTAGATTGTACATGTCACGATAATAAACAGAAATATGGAAAGCACTGGTTGAATTTAACAGGAAGATGGAATGTTTGACATGTCACAAGGCCAGTGTGACTGTGTGGACTCCTGACGTTGCCTGTAGTAGGTGAGCCTCATCCCATGTTGAGCTTGAGGCCCAGTTAACTATACATGCAACTTAAACTGGAATCTTCAGAACAAGACAAGTCTTGCACTTAAGTGGTGTATAAACCTCACATTCTCTGTGCAGGAGTGTAAAAAAAGCAACCTGATTTGGAAAACACTTGGGAGGAGTAGTCAAGTTTTACACATCAAAAAAGGCTAATTAGAAATGTTTTTCTTTTATAACAAATAAGCCAAGCATATTGACATTAATTACGTGAAATATTCAAGGTTTGGAATAATCTATTGAAGAGCACAGATGTATACCAAATCCTATGCAAATGAGTGCATGCAACTATTCTTCAGGTAAAACACATTTATTTATAAAAATAAGCTGTGTTTAGGTTTCTTTTAAATGGGTAGAATGTCATAAAAGGTCTCTCTCTTGCTCTTACTCAAGGTAGTGAGATAGTTATATCTGTTCAGCACAGCCTCACATGTGTTCCAGCAACTCAGAGCAGTTTCTTCCTGTACCTTAGTAAGTATTCTGTCAGCTTTCCTGCAATTACATCACTGTAACTAGGAGCAAAATTTGTTCTTCTCTGGTAGTAATTTTCCTTTGGTTTCAGAAAACCTAATAGAATTCATAATTCCATTTGTATTTTTCAGTATGTGTCCCTGAGCTTACTATTGACAGAGGTGTTTAAAGAAAATACTATGACTGTGATTTGTTATGTTGCCTATTACTGTTGTCAGTAGAGACTCTTAAAAACATTGGGAAGAAAACTTGATCTATCCCTTTTTTTACCTTAGCTGGCTGCAAAGAAATCCTCTTTTTATAGCTTTACTTCATGGTGGAAGAGTTGCTGTATGAGGACTGTTACTGGCAGCAGGGCATGCAGGGAATGGTGCTCTGCTAGTGGAGGAGGAGGCTGGTGGGTATATATCTGGAGGCCACTAAACTGGTGCTTAGGGGTGAGGTGCTGGAGTCATCTGTCTGGAAATAATATGGAAATGAGGAGAACAGTAAAGCCCCTGGGATGGCTTTGTGGGAGAGCATAGGGAGGAGCAGGGCCCCTTTCTGCACCCACCCCAGGGTAAGGTGACCTTGCCATGGCTTCAGGGCTGAGGGAAGGCATTGCCTCTGGATTCCTGGGAGAGAGATAGAAGCCTTGCATCTCTTACTGTTTAACTGGGAAAAGAGGAGCTTAACAGTGAAGAAAACAGTCCTTCTACCTCCCCTCAAAAGACAGCTAATCTCCAGTCAAAGGTTTTACCTGTGGCTTTCCTGGAGCTTTCCTTTTTCCTTTCTGCCCCATGGGTGACTGCCCCTGCTTGAGCCTGACAGGACAGTGAGAGTGCCAAGCACCTCTGAGCTATGGGGGGATATCAGGGAGGGATGTTTGTGCCAGCTAATTAGCAGCACTTTGGTGGTTTCTGCAGCCCATGGTAACCTCCACAAGACCTGCAGCGAAGGAGAGGTATTTGGGGATCTGTGGTGCAGGCTGGAAGCTTATTTATTTGAGCTTTTCCTTCGCTGAGCGAGTGCATTGCTCCTCTAGCTCCCTTCAGAGACCGTGCCATCAACTGCCCAGGCTGGGCAGCCTGGTGTCAAAAGGAGAGGAGCCTTTTGCCCATCACTGGCATATAAATCAGGCTCAAATCTGCAAAATGTGAGAAATGAGAGATTCGATTATCCATATGGATCACTCTGGATTTATTCCAGATTGCTTCATTAATAGAAATCAAAGACATCACTTTAATGGATTTTTTATCCCCAAAATTATGATCATGAGGAATTTGTTCTGGCTATTGATTTTGAAAAGGCTTTTGATTCTCTTCAATAGCCTTAACTTATTTCAGATTTAGGTAACAGTAGGATTTGGTCTTAAATATGTTAGATAGGTCAATCTCCTTTATTCAAATCCACAGTTATGTTAAAACTAATGACTGTAGTTTGAAGATGATTTATATGCTGGGGCTTAGACAGGGGAGTCCTTTTTCTCTGATACTTTTGCTGTTACAGAGGAGCCTTTGTTTTGGGAGAAATCAGTGTTTTTAAGGGAAAAGTCAGTGATGCTTTCCATTCTGCTTTTAGTTGGAGATATGGGCTTTTTTTATGAAGATTTTTAGGTATAAGAATACAAGTCACTGAATGTTCATGTTTCTTTGTTAATTGGGGTAAAACTCTTAAAGCCATTAGGCGATTTAAATGTAGCTCTATTTGAGCAATATCCTTTATTGGATCCCCCATTATCCTTTAAACATCTTGGTGTGCAAGGGGATAAAATTAGAAAGAATTTGTTTGCTTTAAATTGCCAGCCTCTGCTTGATAAAACTATTAGCTATTTAGCTAATTGGACTGCTCTTCCATTATCATTAATTGGCAGAATTGATACAATTAAAATGGGGGCCTTATCTAAAGTGTTCGTGTTTTTTCTGAGGTATTCCCATCAAGTTCCCTAACATGTTCAGGGACTTTTACATTCTGTGATTAGTTTTGTTTTCAGGGTTAAAAGTAAATTTAAGATTAATTTTGAAACCCTGCAGCTTCTCATAGAGTCTGCTGGACTGGCTCCTGCAATAAAATTATTTATTGTTGGTTTTGGCTGCCCCAGTACAACACGTTGTTTCATGAGTTAGACAATCCCCAGCATTATGCAGCTGTGGAGTGTGTGGGGCAGTGCAGCCACAGGCTGAGCAGAATCAAGCCTCTGGAGCAACACCGCCTACTTGCAGAAGGTCAAGGCAAGGCTTGCTCCCAGGGCTGTGTCCTGTAAGGTGCTAAACACCCCTTATTCCCTGACCCACCAAAGCATTTTAACAGAGCCATAAGTTTTAAGCACAGGTAGAGGCCCAGTGATGCCAATTAGTTACTCATACAGTCAAGTCAAACAAAAGCTGTGCTTGGTTGGGGCTGCACTAATCATCACCTTGTCGGTTTGAGACTCCCACATGAATCCTTTGCAAAATAGCCCTTGTTCCTCCACTCAGACCTTGGCTGTGCTCTTAGCTGATGCTGCCCTCCAGACGAGCAGGGGAAGGCTCTGGGTTTTGAGGAGTGGCTCTGCCAACCCTTCTCTTCCTCTGTGGTCAAAGCACCAACAAACTGCACCCTCTGTTCCTGCTGGACCTGCCATCTTTGTTAGACTGCCAGTACAAGTCGTGCTTCTCCCTGCTAGCATTATGATTCATGTCAGCCATTAGCCTCAAATAAATGAATGGGCCACAAGAAAATTAAAAGCAAATCACGCCTCCATCAAGGGGAGCTCTCGCTGACAAGTAGGGCCTCTATTGCCAGAATTAGTCATCTGGGTCTGCCTTTTGTACCAGAGGCTAAGAAAACCAGAGGATGATTAATTGAGCAGGACCAAGAGTATGTCACCCCTCCTGTACAGCTGGACAGTGTGCAGCTTCTAAATCACCCCATAAGGGCAGAGGCTGCATCACTGAGTGTGGTACTCACTACCTCTGCTTCATCTCCATCACAATTTTACATAGTGCAGGAGTAGCCAGATCTGTTCCTCACTACCCAAACATGATCTTACTTCCCAGGTCATGTAGATCTGGATCTACATGGTTTTACTTAAATGTAAATTCAGTGCTCACTTTTTACTGCTATTTAAAGCTTCTTAAAATAACTTGTATCTAAAATATACAATTGTTTTTGCAAAAAAAAACCCAAACAAAATTATGAAATATATGCAAATATAGTTAAATATATTTTTAGCTAAAAAAAAAAAACCAACAAACCCAAACAGGTCCATAGTAATAGACATAACCCAATATATAATAGGTATGAACACAGGAATGACCTTGATGCAATACTGCCCTGCTTAATTCATTTGAGTCACTGTAGTTTTTAGACTATACCAAAATCATTTCATGAAACACATCATGCTTCATGGGTTAATCCTGATTTAGCTGTGATGCTTTGCTTTTGGGTATTATCTAAATTGTTTTGCCCATCTCTTCTTCATTCATTTTCTCTATCATAAATATCATTCTACATGGTTTTCACATGTATTTGTATTTCAATTATGTATCTCTTTAAGGAGATAGATCCACCAAGTGATACTGTACCCTGTGGCACAAAGAATGAGGCATTGTTTACTTTTGCATGCAAAGGCATGAGGATGGAGCACATACTTTATAGGATACTAATTAATTATTTGGATGTTTGACCTTAAATCAGACTGTATCCAACTAAGCTTGGTAGCCAATGGAATTGAAATGGATAATAGCCCAAGAGACAACCATATTATAGATCCAGCTTGCACAGATTGTCCCTTACTGGCAGTCTCAGCTGGAGTGCCTGATGAAGTACCTCACTGCAGTCACAGGGCTGCCTTCTTGCCACTTTGGGGACAGAGCGTGACATGGACTGAGGTTAAACTGCTGCTCCAGGTCTTGTGACACTCTTAGGCAGAGAGTACCTGAGTCTCTGGGGCTAACAACCTGGCATGACTCCTGAGCACTAAATTCTCAGTAACAAAAATCACCTTGGGCTGAGGGGCCTGTCTTGGCTCCCTCAGGATGCTGTGCACTCCCACCAGTGCTGTTGGAAACTCCACGCTCCCACTGACTTCCCCGTGGCTCATGGAAAGAGGAGGGAAGAGGAGAAACATCCCTTACAGTAAGAGACTAAAAGACACCTGCCTCATGGTACTAAATGCACTGATCCTGTGCTGCTTTATATTTTTGGTAAATACAGTAAATAAGTAAATAAGGAGCATGACACTGGTGTTAAACTCACATGAAAGAGGTAAGAGTCAAGCCCAGTGGGAACAGCAGAGCTGCAACACAGGAGCCTGTCCTCCCTGTGCAATATTTAGGGTATATTAGGGCTAAAACCTCCCTAATGCAAGCAGTGCCGTTTATTTCCTCCCATCAGCTGTGAATGTGGCTTATTGTCACCAGCATGAGTTCCCAGGCTGAAACATTACTGTAGCTTAGCAATGCCTTTTTCTCATTTGAAAGTAGAGATATAACTCTGTATATCATTAACTAAGACAATAATAAATTAATACAATAGCCAAGTAATAGTGCTGTAATGCTTTCATGTATGAATTGGAATGTGAATACTGAGCTTTTCATTTCATGGTTGAAAAATACATGAGTTGACCCAAATATTAATTTCTGCATTTCAATCATTTACATATCATGGGTCAATAATAATTTTTTGCACAAATGACTTTTCAAATGAGAAGCAGTATATTGTAATGGTCTATCATATTTACAAACATCTCATTGTTTTCCCAAATTAGCACTTAGTATTTAAAATATACTGGAAGAGATATTGATTGCCAAATACAGTACAACAGTGGCTCACGTAAAATGCAGGTGCTACTTTCTTTTACCATTATCCATAATTTATAATGTTCATAAACCATGGAGTGGCATGCCCCTGCCCCTGGCAGGCCTGGGCCCTGGTTTGAAATGGTCATGGTTTTCCAGCAACAGTTCAGGAGACCTGAAACCTCTCTCTGCTCTTTCCTGACCTTTAAAATCTCACCCCTTTGAGGAGCAATCCCTCTGAAGATCCAGCACTGTCAAAAGGGCTAATGCTGTTTTTTGAGAAGTTAAATACATCCCAAGATTTCTTTACGGCATGCAATGGCATGCAACAAAATGCCTAGGGTATCTTTTTTCAATTACTTTACGAAGCTAAAATAATATCAATAACCTTGCTTTTTACTTACTGGTATTGAACTTAGTCCATCATTGCAGGCAGTTCATTGTTCCCTTATATTCCACCCCTTTATTAACCAACATATCCCAACAGAAACCTTGCATCTTGGAGTAAATAGTGTTCAGGTCCTGAATTAATCAGGAACTGGTGCAACATACATACGCTGCCCAGCAAGATGAATTTACACATCTGCCTTTTCCCCTAATTATAATTCCAGAGGTTGAATGTCAACAGCATATGGGTATATCCTCATAGAGGCATGCAAACACACTCACAAAGGCACACACACTATACATTAATCTCTCTTGGCTTATCTGTTGCTGTCTTTAATTTGTATACTTCAAAATTGAGTGGTGAGGTCATTTATTAGACTGTTTCTGTGAGTTTTATGTAGTGATAAGAAAGCAGTAACATGCAATTTGTTTTTATAGACCTCACTTTTGTAAGTATGATCTAATATTTCCTTTCTTTAACTGAACAGTGAGGAGGAAGAAGAGCTTTCAGAGCTAACTAAGAGTTAACTGGCCACATTTCAACTGTCACCATTGTCTTACATCTACATAGAGAGTGGGAGAGAGCCAGAGAGGTGTAAGTACAGTGGACCACTGGGAAAAAAACATTTGTAAGTAGAAATTTCTTCTCAGAAGCCTCAGAGCAAACCTTTCCAGTTTGTCTTGATTTTTTCCTTCCTTATTTTTTAAACACAACGTGTGGTGGATAGGATTGTTATTATCCAAAGGACCTTACTTGCTGGCTCGCTGCATCTCTGTTTATGAAATGCCATAACAAAAGTGAGCTCACGCTTGTGTGCTTCCAATGCGTGATGTTCCTGTGTGCCAGATGGGCACTTTCATGACTGTATGAGCGTGGATTATTTCATTTCCTACATCTGGGACTCCAAATGGCTGCACAGAATGCCACAGGAGAGAGGCACAGATCTTCAGCTGGGGAAACCTACCTTCACAGGGGAACCAGCTACATCAGAGGGGATGAGGCAGAGAATCCCCAAGTGATATCTGAAGGTTCGCATAAACCAGGGCCATGAGGGAAACCTTTAGAACCAGGAACAAGACAAAAAATAAACAATAACTGATGCTGGATGTCAGCTGTGGAGAGGGGGAGGGAAAATAAACCATAAGCAGTTTCTTGTCTGGCCACAGAAGATGTGTTTGGAATACTGTTTTGTATTTCAGCTCAGAAACTCTGCTGTGACCTTCAGATATTGCTGGGTATAACAAGTTCTACAGATAGCCAGAGAGAAATATCCCAAGGAGAGCTGGCATATACCATGCCATCCTAGTTTATGTTGACTGTGTATTGCTCACAGCCCATTCCAAAACTGTGACCAGGCAGCCTTGTAAAAACACTGCAGAATCCTGCAGTAACAGTCAGGAATGCTACAGTTTGTCATAAAGCTATTGCAGGATTTTGGATAATTACTTGTTTGTCTGTAGGATAAAAGCATGCTTTCCTTTTTTTTTAAGCCCAAAACAATGAGAGCAGATCCTCAGTATAGTGTGGACCTGGCTCACTACACTTTTGCAGTATATGTTGCATTTCAGAGCCAACAAACAGGAGGAGATGATAAAAAGAGATGAAATAGCCTGTCCTATATGTTTGATTGAATTAGCTGTAGCAGAAAAAAATATAGTTAAGCCAGTGGCTTCCCTAAGATGAAAGAGAGCAAGCCCCCAAAAGAGAATAAATGGAAAAAGTAATGAACAAAAGAAAGTAAGAGCTTGTGGCACAAAGTAAGAAAAATAAACAGCAGTTGACTTAACTATTTTGCATAAGATATTTACAAACCACAGCATATTACTGTTTGCTTTATGCATTTTCACATCCTGCTCAGTTTAAAGCAGTAATTTTCTGCAAGGACAACAGAGGGAAAAAAAATGCTTTACACTGCTTATATTAATTACATTTTTTCATTACCCGTCATGTTTTCTACAGGCTTGTGTATTATTACTGTAAAATGTAATGAAACAGAAAAAGAAAAAAAAGAATGGACTTCTGGGAAATTTTCCAATTCTTGAAATGCAATGTTAATTGAGTGCTATTTTTAGGTCATCACAGATAGAGCTGAACCCATTGCCATCAGCACACAGAATGGGGACACACCAGGTGCAACACAAACTGGGAAAGGGTTATCAGTTTCTACTGATGGAGAAAAAGGGAGAGAACCTAACTCCCCAGAGGGGTGGTTCTTGTTGGGTTTGGGGCGGTTTCTGTTTCTCAATATAAAGTTCTAAAAGCAGAAATGAAAGAGAAGGGTGCAGAGTGGGCATGGGTCCAGGACCCACCGTGACCACGGGCTCTCCCGAAGGAGACCGAGTGACTCCTATGATAGGAGGGCAGAGCAAATGAAAGTGAGAAGCTCTCTCTGGATGGGTGGCTGACTTCCAATGCCAGGAGGGAGGGCACTCTGAAAGTCAACATAAAATAAAGTCCCCCTAAATGTATCAGAAACGTGATCCCTTTAATTTATAGATCTCCTAAAAGGCTGCCAAAAATCAATTATTTTAATTTGTATATAGTGCAGCCATGGACTGATTCAAGTTCTTTTGAAGTATTTTTAAACAGCTCTTGCACAAAGCCATCCTCTTTCCCATATGCAAAAAATGAATTGAAACCTCTGTTCCTCACAGTCACTTTGATGGTGAGAGACTCCGCACAGGACTCTGGGAGCAGTTCTCGGGCCCCCCACTAAGTCCTTTAACTGGGTTCTGTTACTGATGGTCCCAGGAATCAGTGAAGCTCCACCACTCCCTCTATTACCTGACTCTTCTTCCAAAGAGTATGTGGAAGGTGTTTGAGCCCATAACAGCTTGTGAAGACCAGAGGAAATAGTTATGTGGATGTGGGGAGGTTCCCTTTGAAAGAGGAGAAGTGAAAAATCTTTGGAGTTGGCTTACCAAGGCAAAAATGAAATGGAGGAGAGCATGCCACATGGGGAAAGCCAGTGTTATCTCCACAAAGCTGTTTTGTCCTCTGTATTGCACAGCACTTGTAGCACCATGTAGTATATTTTAGAACAACTGAGATTAAGCTGTACCGTTTTTTGCCCACTTTGGTCCCATGCATATAATGACCTCAAAAAAATTGTCATTACCAGATGTATCATCTGGTTCTTATGTTTGTTTTGGTGCTACTGGAGATCAGGTAACCAACTTGTAGGTATAACACCTCTTCACTCATATTGGCCCAGGTCATCAAAGGCAGTTTGGGCAGGATCCTAAACAAAGACACTTAAGCACCCAAATTCCTGAGATGATCTGATCCCTTTTACCTTGGATCAAATAGTTTGCATTCTGGGCTTTTCTTTATTCACTACAAGTTTCTTTGTTTGTATGTGGTTCTGTTAATCAGTTGAGGGTCCAGGCTCAGCCTTTTTGCAGTTTCAGCTCAAGAATCCCAAATATGCCCAAGGGCCACAGAATGAGCAGGCATCGGTGCCTCCCTGAGTGTGGCAGTGTGGCTCTCCCTGAGCTAATGAACCTCAGCTATCCATGAACCTGTCTTGATTTCTTCCCTGTCTTCAAATCTCTGCCCTCCCCTTAAGTCACACAAACCGTGACTTATCAAAAGTACCACCTCAGGGCATTCCAGATGTGTCTTCCCACCCATTTCCCAGCACTTTTGATGCTGGTATAGAAGTGTTATGGGTTTTCCTGGCAAGACCCAGCTAGATAAAAGCTAGATAAAAAGCAAAACAAAGCACATAAAAAAAACCCACAAAAAAAAAACCAACCCCAAACATACAAGAAAAAAGGAAAAGAAACAGCAAAAAAGAAAAATAAAACCAAAGGAAAACGCAAGCTAAAGAGTTAGTTTGCTCTCCAAACATCTCTAGTGCTAAGATAGAAGTGATAAATCATAAATAGAAGCCAATATGATTTTCTCTTATCTGACACATTGAATTAAGACTGTTGTGCTCAAACACTTAGACAAAATTGACAAACACTTCCTTTTAGGAATGCTGCATCAAAGCTATCAGCTTTCATAGTCAGAGGCCATTTAAAGCCAAGGGAAGGCATGTGCAGCAGCACACACAGGCTTGTGAACTGAGATACTCTATTTGCAAATCAAGAAGGAAATCCTGCTCCTTTTGATGATGTCTGTCCTGCCTCCAGCAGGGTGCCAGCATTTGGACTTCACTTAACCAAGTCAAGTGGCCCCAGCTTGTTGCAGCCTCACCATGGGCCTTAGCTTGTTACTGCCTTGTCAGCACTATACTTCCAGACCAGTCTTGAGCCTGACAGCTAACCCCATACTTTTGCATCTCATCTCCTTTTTGTGTGTAGATTAGAGTTATTCCCCTTTGGAGGAAACTAGGTCTGGATCAACAGCCCTCTAATTGAGAGTCAGTATTTTTCCACAAAGGACATGGTTTTGTTCTTTCACAAGAATTCTGGTCTTCTCAGCAGCAGTTCAGAAATAGCAGGACTCTTTTGAAGACCAAAACAAGTACATTTTTTGTAGTGAGATGATAGCAGCAAGTGGTGGAGCACGTGGAAGGAGCAAAGGGAGTCATGACCCAAGCCAGCTGGATCCCACTACACCACCCCTAGGGGAATGGCTCCCATGTAAGCCAACCCCTTCACTGCTCAAGCTACTAGGCAAAGGACAACACATTAGTTTATTTGAAGTCAAACTCACTGTATAAATCAGGAAGTCAGTATTCAAATGGCAATTCAGTCTTAAGATAATGTCCTAAGATATATGTAACCACTGATTTTGCCATAATTTTCACCAGAACTAGGATTTAATCTCTTGGAGTTTTCACTTTTCCACTTGATGAGCTTGCACCTGTCCTCTACTGAAAGATGGTCACAAGGCACCTGAAGAATTGCAGTAATAATCTGATCAAGGAAGCTTTGCAAGATGGACCCATGGAGACTGCAGTCATTTGACTGGATCAATAGGTGGGCTTTCATCATCAGAGAGAGGAGATTCAAATGTCACTTTGAAAATTTCACTTAAATGTGTTCATTTTCTGTTTCAGCTGTGTTGGGAATGGTCTGTAGGTTTAAACTCTGACTCAGAGTAGAAAAAATGAGGATCCATTAATTCTTATGAAAAAAAATGTCTTTCCAGACCATAGCTCTAACATAAATGAATTTGGCATGTTCAGGAGTGGACCATCACTTCCATGATGAAATCAATGAATATAATTTAAGCTTTGGTCAGATGAGGCCTCAAGCTTGAAGACCATGCACCAAATGTTTATTAGTGCTTAGAAGGTCAGATAGGTACTGACTGCAGCACAGTGCTCCCAAAGAATTTAGTTGTCTTGATCTGAGAAAGCAGTAAGCAACAGTGCTTAAATATGTTTCTGGCCTATATGTTCCCAATTCCCAGTGGCAGAAAGGAGCCAGGAAGCTTTAAAAATCTGAAATAGACACTAATCTGCTTTCAGAGGTGCTCAAATATTTGTAGAAATCTTCCTTTAATTTATCCATCAGCCTGGTCCTTCCAAGTCTCATTTGGAGGCACAAGCACTTGACTACTCTGCAAACTCTGCTCCTTTGCATAGCTGTGGGTGAAAAGGGAAGGAAAATGTATTATGGACCTCAACTGCCATAAGCAGTGATGTGCTAGCCAGGGTGTTTGAAGATGCCATCATATGCATTAAATGCAGAACCCAATTAAGATGAGGTAATTAACATTTTCCAACTTAAAGGTTTTGCAGATGCAAAGCTTCCCACCCTGCTTTCCAGCCTCCCTGTGTCCTCTGTCAAGGTTCTACACTGCTGCAGGTGAAGAAGCTCAGCTAGACAACATGACCTGCATGCATGGGCTCAAAGGCTACGACTGCTGCGGTGTTGGCACCCAACTCACATCACGTTCAGGAGGACCCAGATGCTGAATTGGATGTCCAGGTTCATACATGAGTCTTTGAAAGAGAAAATGTAAGTGGACGAACTCCTGAATACTTTTATACATGTGCCAGCACATGATCTGTGTGGTACCCTTGCAGTCCTATCCAGTCTAGATTTGTGTTCTCACCCAAGAGGACAGACAGTTGTGAATTAACTGATTAACACTGTATTATCTGCTCACAGACAGTGCAGACAGTGAAATGCTTCTAAAGAACAAATCTCAGAATGACCTTTGCTGCAAATACATGGTGCTGCCTCTGACACTGCACTCCTGGCAGCCCAGGCAGGACAGTGGGTTTCAGAGCCATCAGGGATTTTGAAGTCACACTAGAAAAAGGTGACTCTGCACTCCATTTTACTCACTGGATGCCAGTGAAATGCTGTTGAAGTCAGTGAATTGCACTGCCATAAAACACGATACAACAGAGCAAGTATCCAGCTTGATGTATTTAATGTCAATAAAGCTAATGGTGTTAATGTCAACAGAGTCCAGAGCAGCAAGCAGGACTGATCCCTGGTCTCTGATTTGCCTCAGCTGATTGCACCTTAACACTATTATTTTCCTCAAGTTTTTTCTACCTTGTAATTTTCCTGGGTATCACCAGAATAAAGTTCATCTTGCAAGTAATTATTCGAACCCAAGCACATCCCTCTTTAAATATTGCATAAATGGTATCATTTGAAATGGAGCACTGGGAATAAAAAGGACTTGCCAGTTTCCCATCAGAAGGGTTAGCTGAAGACTGGGGGACTGGAAACACTGACTACAGCCAATTATCTTTTTTTTTTTTCTATTTGTTAATCCACTTTGTCCAAACAATATGAACATTGGGTGCATTTAGCTCCAAATATGTCAAATGCTCCTTTAGAAAAGAACTTCCAAAACCTAAAATAATCTCTTAAAATCAGATTCATTGCCTGAGCTCAAAATGATTATTCTCTACGCAAATAAACACGCACACTTGTGCACTGGAAGAATTGTCCTGGGACAGCACCATGCAGTCTATGGAGCCCTGCTAAAAAAACTCTTTCTGATGGCTGAAAGAGTGCTGCAAATATTAACCCATCGTGGAGAATGGGGTGGGGAAAAACCAAGAATTATTATTCCAGAATATAACAAATCCAAAAATAATTTGCCTTCATTTTCACCTTTTGCAGACCAATGGGGGATAAACCAACTTTAATTAGTGTAACAGGAAAATAGGGGTTAAACTATCTCAGTCACAAGATTTTTGCAGGATGGTACTGATGGTGTTACTATCCAGCTTCAAAGATTTGGAAAGATGTGGCTGCTAACACTGGAGAATAGAAACCTGTTTTTCATCAACTAGGCTGGCCTGACAAATTAAGTCTGTGGAGTCATTAGATTAAGATAAGAGCTTATCTCCTAGACTGACATTTATTCAGAGGTTTTTATGCTGCTCAGCTAGTAATTAGTGCAGTTGAATTTTTAACACTGCTTTGTCCAGTTATTTGACAAATTTGAAATACATACAGTTTTGATTAAAAAATAACTACAATCCAAGAATGCAAAATTATTATCTCAGAAAGGTTGTAATTTCTGGAAGAGTTGAAATGATGCTAAAAATCTTCAAGCAGATCAGAAGTGCTTCTGCTCTTGACTCATTTCCATATGCAGATTGAGAGGCCCCTTAAACTAAATTTTTAGGTACTAAGCAGCAGATATCTGTAGCAAATCTGTAATTTCTCTCATGCCCATCCATTTTGTAATATTGCTGCTTTCCAGGGGCAGGAATGTGGTGAAGGCTGCACTCCTGCTCATTAACGCTTGTCTGCCTCTTTCAGCACTCAGGTTGGGATTTCTGGGGAGGAGTTTCAAAAGAATTCTTGTCTCATATGGCTGATTTCATGGGATAAGGTTTATTTTTCCTGTCCTAATTTTCTTGTAATAACAGATGGATTGTTCCACAGTAAACCAATGCATTAATTTTG
Organism: Ceyx cyanopectus; assembly: GCA_013401355.1. Classification (NCBI taxonomy): domain Eukaryota; kingdom Metazoa; phylum Chordata; class Aves; order Coraciiformes; family Alcedinidae; genus Ceyx; species Ceyx cyanopectus. Next base: position 97,332 of record VYZU01055368.1, read on the forward strand.
GACACATGTTTTAACATAGCTTTAGACTAACAAGTCTCACTTATTTTTAAACAACTCATTTTAGGCAACTGAAGATCAGAATTGGATTAATAATTAGTAATTACGTGGATGAGTATTTGTTTATGAACTTTGACAGGTTTGTTCCAGCTACATCCTGTTTTTGCTGTTACAGCATTTGTTTTGTCTGAAGTGCAGCCATCTCAGCATCTCTGCTTGTTACCTTTAGAAATATACAGATAGGGGGAGTTCATGGTAGTAAATTATGGTTCATCCAACTACATAATTCCTATGATTACTGGCTTTCACACACACACACACAAAAAACCAAACAACCAAAAAACAAACCAAATGAAAAAAAAAAGATCATGGACTCTGGAAAGACCCAGAATATGTCAGAGTGTCTGTTTGGAAAATAGATCATTCTTTAAATGTTTCATCTCACTGCCAAGACCCCTCAAGTCAGTTGACTCAGACCCAGGGCAGTTGGTTGCAGAGGCAACTGTCATTGCCACTGGCCAGCACTCCTGAGCCTGAAGTGGCACTGGTAGGGTGGTACATGGACTCTCAGGCCAACTGGGACCAGGGTCAGCATGCTGGCTTTTCATGTCCACCTCTGTGGGTTTGAGTTTTCCTAAATATGATCCCCATAGGCATGAAAGGAGGGAAGCATCTTGTAAGTACAACAGTTCTTCTGTGGTGCCATGGTTTGGAAGAGCACTGCACAGCCAGGGGTGAAACTGCTGCCTCCCACTTTCTCAGCCAGGCCTACAACCTAAACCTGCCCTGACAGCTCTTTTGAGGCAGATGCTTTTTGCCATCACTGTCTGTGCAGATAAGATCCCTGATACTTCTCCCTGGAGGTGTGAAACACTATATAGTAAATATAAGCTCCGTGACAGTCATGACACTGGGCATCCCATCACACCCAGTCTGCAGGTGAGATCTTGGATTGTGCTCAGGAGTGCACAGAGGTGGAGATGGGGACAGTGTAAGTGGCAGTGCTCATAAAATGGCCTGAAAAGAATTTTGCATCCGTTCCCCAAAAGCCTTAAGTACTGTTTGGAAGACAGGTCTTATCCCCTTTAAATTTTAGTTGTTAATGTTGCCATTGTTGTCAACCAAGTCAAAAATCCCACATAAATCTCAATATATAACTTGCTTCCTGTCTGGCAGAGAGAAGTGGAATCCATTCTGGGAACCTTGGGTGAGCAAGAAGGGAAGACCCTATTTCTGATGTCTCAAGGAAGAGCATGGCCTTAACAGAGGGAAGGGGAAGGATTTAAATTCAAGGTCTCCAGGATTTGTGGCAGCAGCATCCCTTTTGTCCCGAGTTTATTTACCTTTCTGAACTGTGCATTGCTACAGAAGTTGGATTATCTCAGCATTACACAGGTGAGCTTCAGACCATTGTTGCCATTACCCCCCCACACACAGACACAAAACCAAAGAAAGTCCACACCTCTGGGACAAAAAAGCAGCTAATATGGAACTATTAACATATCTTTTTGATGGACTGTGGAGATACCAACATATAGCTGTCTTGATGTTCTCTGTCACAGTTGTCCATCAACGGTGTTGGCTTATGGGGCAGTTCCCTGGCCCCAGAGACATTCCTGATACCTCCTAGCCTGGTGCCCATCCATAGGGTATTGTCTTACAGACTGCTGCCATCCTCCTGTACTTCCATAGAGATACCATTCACCTGCATTTTTGACTTGGGTCAACTGCTGCTTGATGAGGTACACGAAATGAATTATTGTTCTTGGGTTTCACCTGTCTGGAGACTGAGGCCTTCGCTGGCCCCATGCAGAAGGCCAAGGATTGACAGAAGCCCTAGCAAAAGAGAAGTCAAGAGAAGGGAAGTTGCAGACTGATGAACTTCTTTACTACAAGGAGGACTTTACTCAACTTTTGATGCCAGAAAGGACAGGCCAGACTGGCAGGTAAGTCTCCCTGAAGACAGAGGAAATGGAGGTTAGAGTACCACATTTATCTCACACTACTTAGTAAATAGTGAGGTTTACTGAAAAAAAAGAATTGGAGATTTAGCAGCAGAAAGGTGTCATTGAATGTCAGTAACAGTACAACCATGCTTTATTCTGCCTTCCATTTGCAGTCTCCTGCTCTCAGGTGGATGATTGTTCTTCAGCATTTGGCCAATGGCAAACAGGTGAGAGAGAATTTTTTTCTCAAGTTTCTAGTGTTCCTAGGCAATTTTTAAAATGAGAGAAAAGCGCAGTAACTTTTCTTTTAACTGGCAAATATGTTTTCAGTGTCACCAGAAAATGGTGCCTGTCAACTTAGACATAACTCTGATTTCGATTTGATAGCTTTTGGCTTCTAAGTTGGCACAAGAGGTACTCATGTCCCAGAAGAAAAAAAAAAAAAAAAGCTTGCCCTTTTTAACTGGATTCCATAGGCTGATACTCATCCATGGTTAAGTTTTTCACAGTAAATGATGCAGTAGTTTCCACACAAATATCCTTTACTCTCTGAAATGAAGGTGAGCACTCAATAGCACGAGTACATGGTGTAGCCATCAGCTTTTTGTGTTTCCCCCAGGTGTTCAACACTTCTCACAAACTTCTCACTTTGCATTTCTGTCATACACACCCTGTGACTGCACATGCCAACTGCAAAGGTGGGGTAAACACCCCTGTTTATATTTTATAGGTACTTAGCTTTTCTGAATGCAAGTTCAAGGCAGATTGTATTGAACATCTAAGCTTGGAGAAGTCTTTCTGGAAAGCTGATGGAAATTATTCCCTCAAATATTAGTAGTAAGTTAAGTGGCCAGTGGTCAATGTGACTGTTGGAACATGGGTTTCCTCACAGCATGTGAAAGTCCCTCTCCTACAGCCCAAGCTCCTTCCCATTTAGTTTTTCTATTGTACAGTATTCATTAAAACCTTTGCCACAACATGCCATTGCCAGTGTGCCAAATCCTGAGCAAATCACATCCTCTGTTCTTCTGTAGCAGATTTGTGAGATAATCTATTATAGATTAATCATTTCTGTCTTATGGTGCAATGTCAAAAATAAATTGGGGTTATGAATCTGGAGGGGAGATGCTTCTGGGGTGGTATGTTCTCATTGACTTTGAGAACAGCATCACAATAATGTTTTTGCAAGTGATTGTTGCCCTGTGGAATCCAAATCATGAGGCAAAAATGCTATGGAGTAAATTTTCATCTCCACAAATACCAGTTCCGTGTTGAACTGTGGATGATTTTCAGGATATTTCCTTCCTTCTCCTCACAATGTGAAACATCTCTGGGCTGATCCATTACATCTCTTTAGAATAATAGATGGCAGAAGAGTAAATAGAATAAAATAAAAGCCTACCCCTTTTAATGTCTGAATATCTGATGGAGATGGAGTTATCCAACTCAGGAGAGTAATACAGACCAGGAATACAGCCAAATATACCATATGAAAATATTCATTTGCATAATTTTAAATATTCTCTAACATTTTATAAGCTCTCAAATGTCAGGTAGTGACTTTGCCTAGTAGAGTAGTCCTTCTTGCACTCCCAAAAGAACCACTACAGGTCTTTGGTGTCTCTTCTGCACTACACGAAGATCCACAATCCTCTCTGAATTGGGTGTTAACAGAGAAATGAGACATTTAGTTCTACCTGTGCTGCCATGTACCATCCACCTAGACAACAGGGCTTTATTCTGCCGTCAGTTACTGAATGCAAACCTACAGTGTCTTCATGACATGCTTTACCTTCCAAGGGATGGCAGAATATTGCAGGGAATACAAGGAATGGAAAAGCACTATATTTGTTTCAGTTTCTCTTGCTTGGGTGAAAAGTAAATCAAACCAGGCTTCATGCTGAGTGATATATCATATAAACCTCCGATGTGATATGTATCCAACAATTTGTTTTTCACTACGGCAGCTTTTCACAATCCATAAGTCAGATGGAACGTAGAGAGATTTCCTAGCTTGAAATGCAAAGCAATTTTTTTTAAGCTATGCTGGGGCCATTTCCAAAACTAAGAACAGTTGCTGAAGAATACAGAATCACAGAATCACAGAATCACAGAAATTAGGGGCTGGAAGGGACCTAGAAGATCATCTAGTCCAACCCCCCTGCCTGAGCAGGATCACTTAGACCAAGTCTCTCAGGAACAGATCCAGGCGGGTCTTAAGTGTCTCCAGAGATGGAGACTCCACAACC
>VYZU01055368.1:106826-112857 GCA_013401355.1 Ceyx cyanopectus
TTGGAAAGACCAATGAGTGCAAGAAAGGAGATGTGGAGCCAGCCTGGTTTGTGCTTTAAACTACCTCACAGAGGTGTGGAGAGGTTCAAGCTGTGGCTAATCATATTCAAAGAAGGCTTTTGCTAGCTCAAAGTAATAGGCAGTAATGGGCGGGTGGAATTAAAATATTCTCTTGACAAACATTTGCCTTGAAGACTGGCAGAATAATAGGTACATTGAGGTTTTTTCATATTGTTATAAACAACTTGGAAAAAAAAAATATGTATTTGAAAGCAAATGTTGGCTAAAATAAGCCAACCCCTCTTAACTCTACTACTGACAATGTCTTTCCCTATCTCCACAGCTCCTCCAGCAATCAGAGGAACTATTACTTAACCTGAGGGCCTGACCTGCTGCAAGAATGGCAGGATCCAAGCAAGGGGAAGGGGATGAGCTGGTCAGAGGTGGATGAAGTTTGGACATGCATTCTAGAAATGATGTCTACAAAGGTATATTCTTCTCCCAAAGGAACTATTAGGTCACACTGTTACTGCTGCCTTCTAACATGGATATTTTCCAGCTTGTATCAATTATCCACATGACATGGCTTTTTACACCACCTTTTCAACATAGGGCTGAGGTTCATATGGACTTACCACCTCTCTGTCATTGTTCCTACCCGTGCTTGTGGTGGGTACTTATTCTCATGTGAACTACAGACTGCTGATTACACACACTCTCATATTGCTGGTGAGCAGCATGGTCAGCACACCAGTTTGGACAACCATGTGTTCTCACTGAGCCCTGTTGTACTGTGCAGTAATTAAGAAGTCATGAATCCTATTTAAATATAGGGCATTTTGTTCTAAGCCTCTGCGTGCCTGTGGGTGTGAGGAAGCTCACTCCACAAATATGTTTGCTGGGCTGTGTACAGGCACTGGTCTCATCAAAAGGATGTAGTAAATGCCAGATCCAGATACCTGAATTCCACTTGGGTGTTTGTTTGATTTGTTTGGGCTTTTTTTTTTTTTAATACATCACTGATGTCCAGGAATGGCAAAAATTAATAGTAATGAGCTAATTACTATACCAGTTGCCTATAAAGAGGGGTCCTGTGGGCAGGCTCCTTCTGCCCATTTGCCTGCTGGTGAAACCACCGCTCTAGAAATTATAAAACAAAACTTTTTTTCCCTTTATAAACATCTATCAGCGTCACCTTTATATGGCCCACAGCACCAACACTGCCTAGCTTTTAAGTTCTCCAAATCCAGCCAGAATCTCCCCTAGCACATTCTAACACATTTTACTGGCTGGGGCAGGGGAGAGCGTTCAGATGGCTGCTGAGCTGCAGCAGCCTCGGCACGAGGCCGGGCGCACCAGCTGCCTGCCTCCCAGTGTCCGAAGCCTGTTCCCAACGGCCAGCCCTTTGAAAAGGCAGCCTGTTCCTCTGATTGATTCACTTTTTAATGAACTGGGAAAGTCTGTGAACTTAAACCCTGACACCTCCACCTCCCTCCCTTCCTAGCCATCCCTGCAGCAATGTACTGATTATATTTCAAGTTATTACGGGATTAATAGAGCTGCCCCCGGTGCCTCTTTCCCCCGAACTTCATCAATAAAAGTTGTGTGCTACTCTTACTCCAGCTAGTTCAGTCTCTCCCTGAATCTCTCCACATAACCTGTGACGTGTTGGCAAAGCTGTATCACATCAGCCCTTCAAAGCTGCCAATGCTTCTAGTGGTTCAAACCTCCTTGTGTTTGGCCTCCCATAAGCTTTGTGTGTTTAAGAGGACAGCTTGAGCTTGGCTGGGCACTGCATCGGCTCGCTAAGTGGCTAGCACATATTTAGCACTATTGAAAATAATGAAATAAAATAATCCATTAAAAAAACCCAGATAGATTGTGCTAGTGTCATCGTTCTTTGAGTTCACAGTAGAGTTATAAAAAGCACAGTTACACAGTAGAAGTATGTAGAACTACAAGTTCAGTAGAATGAAAAAAATAGGGTGTGGGGGAGCAAAAAACCTTGAGCCCAGCACTTTCGAGTTTTTCACACATGGGATTTCTTTATACTGTACAAACTTTAGGTTTGCTTTTTTTTGTTGGTGTTGTAGGGTTTTTTCCCCCCAATAATCCTATTTTCTGAAAATATCAGTAAAAATATAATTAACAGGATTATTTTCTGGAAGGTCTGCAACTTGTTTGCAAAACAGACACCCAAGCTGCCACCTTCAACTGTGTTGAAGCTGGAAGTTATGCTCTTTGTTTACAACTGTGCATCAGTTCCACAACATATTTAATTTTGATACAAGTTACATATAAAATTCTTACTGAGCTTAATGTTGCAGCAAATAACAGATATATAGTAAATGAGCAGGATTTATCACTGGCTGTAATGTCGCAGCACATATTCTAAATCTATACAGTGAATGATATAGCCGCACACAGTTGCAAACAAAAGGGAAATATGTTTAGGTTAAGAAGTGATGAATTGTGTTTGCTTTCATTGCTCTCATTTTGTACGTAGGAGTACGGAGACGGAGCACGGCCTCAAGGAGGGTGGCTGGTCGGGAGCACGGCTGTGAAGCGACACACTTGCCCATGAGCAGGTGAGAGGAGGAGGAGTAGCACTTTGCCACCCACCACACAAGACAGGGGGTCCCTCACTCCTGTGGGATGAGAGTGGTTGGTGGGACACAACAAATCCCATGAAGTCCCAAGATGCTCCCAGAAAGCATAAAACACCTCTCCAGCTAAAGCATCTCCCCCAAGATGTTTTATTCAAACTTCTTTCTTAAATAAGGAAGTGGCAATTTTTCCCTTTAAATTATTTTTTCTTTTCTAATTTTTTTTTTCCCCCCATGGGTCTCTCTCATAAACACAGAGGCCAGAAGGCTATGCTTAAATAATTCATCTCCAAATTTGCAATATCTTTTTGAACTATAGCAATTAAACGGAAAATAGAAAAATCAGCTCAGCATCCTGTTTGGATGTAATTAAAGGTATAATCTGTTCCATTTGAATACTTCAGTGCTTACCCTTCTTAAAACAACAAATAAGAATAGTAGCTCATTTGCAATATGCGGGGTTTTTTTTCCAAGCCAGCTAAAAAGACTAACTGATGAAGCAAGAATAATAATTTTTAAATGTGACACAAGCACAAAAATACCAACTACAGCTTTTGAATGATTGCTGCAGATCCCAAGACTGATGATTTCAATAACAAGGGGTATAAGCTTTATGGCAAAACACTGAAGTCTTCTGCCTGTTGGTATCAGCATCTTGATATGGCTGATATAATTACCTATCAAATACATCAATGGAATGAATATCAGAGGGTATCCAAAAATATGTGTGATGCATATCAGCTCAATCTTTTAGGGGCTGCTTAATCTTAAGGGTTTTTTCTAGTAAAAGCAAAATACCCCATTCGTTGCCCTTTTGTTTTCTATAAGCAGCTGATGATTTTACAGCACAATAACATTAGGTTATTAGTGACTGGCTTATGAATTTTAGCTGGAATTTTTTTGCTCCTACTGGATATTTCTCCACTGCTCAAAGAAATTGAATTCAGGTGTAAAGTTAATATCTGCCTTGTTCATTTATTCTTCCGTAAGCAATCAAGATTTCCCCAAATCACAGGGCAATCTCTTGCCTTTTGAGAATTAATATAGGTCCTGTTCTCTCAATTTAGTTTAACAAAACAACTGGCATAAGTTCAATGGAACCGATTATTATTCTGAGAGGTTACGGCGAAGCACAGAAGTTGTTAGCGAAAAGCTGGCTCCTAAGATCCCTAAGAGGAAAAGTAGATGGATATTTCAAAATGTAATTAACAGCCTATTCCAACAATGCGAGGAAGAACCATCGGCTGGTTTATTTGCAGAGGAACCTGCATGTGGAGAGCTTTGTTTTGCCCAATAGCCCTCACTCAAGAGCAGAGGACTTGATGAGCACTGGAGGGGACTCTCGCTGCTCACGGCGGCCGAGGAAGGCTCCGGGGCAGGCTCTGCCTTCACGCTGCCAACCTCCCTGTGCATGTAGCTAAGCTCCCTCTCTCAGGGGCCTGCTCACTGGGCCTGGTGACCAACCAGAAGGAATAACTATTTTATTTCCACTATAGCTCTCACTCAAAAAACCATTTTTTGGGGCAACGTCTCAAGCTTATTTTTGGGCTTAATGCTCTGGTTTGTAGGACCATCTCAACAAGAATGTTGAGGGCTTTCTTGTGTTTAGTTTTGGGGTTTGGGTTGGGTTTTTTTTAAGTCGAATGTCTAGCAGTGAATGCTAATTAAAAACAAAAATCCTAAAAAGTAATTAATTTAAAAAAACCCAAACATTTTTATTCATAAAAAAAACCAAAAGATTTTTCAAGATCAGCATTTTTAAGTTGAGATGAACATCTCCTGTAGCAGGGACCAGATTTAAACAGAGGAAATTATTACATGAGTGATATTACACATGGGAACAAAAATGTCACAATGGTCTGTATTAAAACAGTGAATATGAGAGGAGTTTAAGCTCAATTTTTCTGAAGCATGCTCCACATCTATTAGAATGTCCAGCCTTCCTGGGTGTGTGTGCTTTGCCATTTGAAAGATCAGGCCCTTTTCAGGGCTAGTTCTTCAGAAGCTTGTGGGCTCCCTCCCACCCTCAGCATTCCTCAAGCATCACCCTATTACAGGGACAGCTCTTGTCTAAGTCACTGGACTTTACTGGCTGAACACATCATGGTCTAGCCTGTGTGTGCCTTTCCAGCCACTAAAAGCCTGCAGTTTGTTACTGCTAATACAGTAGCACTGAGAGGCCTCATTAAATAAAAACACCAAAGAACAACAAAAACCCACCACAAAAAAAATCATCAAAAAAACCNTAGCACTTTGCCACCCACCACACAAGACAGGGGGTCCCTCACTCCTGTGGGATGAGAGTGGTTGGTGGGACACAACAAATCCCATGAAGTCCCAAGATGCTCCCAGAAAGCATAAAACACCTCTCCAGCTAAAGCATCTCCCCCAAGATGTTTTATTCAAACTTCTTTCTTAAATAAGGAAGTGGCAATTTTTCCCTTTAAATTATTTTTTCTTTTCTAATTTTTTTTTTCCCCCCATGGGTCTCTCTCATAAACACAGAGGCCAGAAGGCTATGCTTAAATAATTCATCTCCAAATTTGCAATATCTTTTTGAACTATAGCAATTAAACGGAAAATAGAAAAATCAGCTCAGCATCCTGTTTGGATGTAATTAAAGGTAAAAATTGCCACTTCCTTATTTAAGAAAGAAGTTTGAATAAAACATCTTGGGGGAGACGCTTTAGCTGGAGAGGTGTTTTATGCTTTCTGGGAGCATCTTGGGACTTCATGGGATTTGTTGTGTCCCACCAACCACTCTCATCCCACAGGAGTGAGGGACCCCCTGTCTTGTGTGGTGGGTGGCAAAGTGCTACTCCTCCTCCTCTCACCTGCTCATGGGCAAGTGTGTCGCTTCACAGCCGTGCTCCCGACCAGCCACCCTCCTTGAGGCCGTGCTCCGTCTCCGTACTCCTACGTACAAAATGAGAGCAATGAAAGCAAACACAATTCATCACTTCTTAACCTAAACATATTTCCCTTTTGTTTGCAACTGTGTGCGGCTATATCATTCACTGTATAGATTTAGAATATGTGCTGCGACATTACAGCCAGTGATAAATCCTGCTCATTTACTATATATCTGTTATTTGCTGCAACATTAAGCTCAGTAAGAATTTTATATGTAACTTGTATCAAAATTAAATATGTTGTGGAACTGATGCACAGTTGTAAACAAAGAGCATAACTTCCAGCTTCAACACAGTTGAAGGTGGCAGCTTGGGTGTCTGTTTTGCAAACAAGTTGCAGACCTTCCAGAAAATAATCCTGTTAATTATATTTTTACTGATATTTTCAGAAAATAGGATTATTGGGGGGAAAAAACCCTACAACACCAACAAAAAAAAGCAAACCTAAAGTTTGTACAGTATAAAGAAATCCCATGTGTGAAAAACTCGACTGTGCTGGGCTCAAGGTTTTTT
>VYZU01055368.1:125738-167758 GCA_013401355.1 Ceyx cyanopectus
GGGGGTACACGCAGTGGGGGGAGGGGGGAAATAGGCAGGAGAGTGGTGAAGAAAAATATATACATAATTCTCCAAATTCATTTAAAGGCACAACACATCGATTCCAAATATAATGCGATAATGATTATTGAGCTCTACTTTTACAGGCTGCGTTGGCCAGAATTAGAAAACCTTTATTTGCTTTTGCAGGCATCTCTAACATACACAAATATTTATAAAGACTACCACAATCCTGTCGCAGTAAAAAAAGGAAACTGAACTAGCTGGCAGGGTCACAGACCCACTTTTCTGCACGATGTAAAACATAGTAATAGGATTTACAAATTAGCGTATTGGTGTCATAATAAATATTAATATTTGCATCTCCTTCCTGTCCAAATAAAGTCATAAAATTCTGTTTGTGTCAACCTAGGAGACGCATTACAACAGAATACCCGTAATCTGAATGATTGCAGTGTGCCTCTGTATAAAAATAATTGCTTTGAATTTTCAGAATCCAAGCTTGCAGAGGAGGCTTGTCATGTTCAAACTACTAATTTGCTGTCGCCACTTTATTGAAAATAGCCTGTAAGTTGTTATTAAATGTATCGACTGAACGACAGAGAGAGTAGTAAAACTGCCCCTTAAGATGGCTTTTAATAGGAAGCTGAGAAACAAATTTTGCAGCGGCATCGATTTGAACAGTTCAATCAAAACTCCATTTCAAAACTAATTAGTCTGAGATCCACGACACATTGACACATTCTTGCAGAATCACAGCGGCTACAAAGGGAAAGCTGAACTAATACATTGTCAGGACCTCCAGCCAAAGGGACTAAACTGTCTGGAAGCTAAGGGTCCATTATTAGGGCAGCTTCCAAATCAGGACCAGTTCCGAGTAGCTCCGTGATGTATTGAGGTTACTCCACAGCGTTACATATGCATTTTTCTTCCTCCATTGTTACTAGTAATGAAGTTGGCTCAGGGAACTCTGCAGGAGCAGCCAGCGAGGCACTGATGCTACACTCCAGAGCAAAGACCCAAAATCTGGGGTAAGGGGGTGGCGACAAGGGTCAGATGGAGGAAGAGAGGGGAAGGATGAACAGTGTTGCTTGCCCAGGAGGTCTCTCCCCACCCCCACCACTGCACCACCCAAATGAAAACAGCTTTTGGAAAACCCATCTCACTGCACTACTTGTCTTTATTAAAGTCTTCACTTCTTAGCCAATGTTCTCTGACTAGAAGTAAGTGGTCATACACCTTGAACGACTCTGAATTCTAATAAATGGTGTCAAACTAACCCAGAGGTTTTCCACGCATCTTGGTTTTTTCTTAAGCATGTTCCCAGAAGAATTCTAGCTTGGGAAGTCACTTCAGCTAAATATTCTGCTAAAATTCCTAAAACTTACTCACAAAGTCGGGACACCTTTCTGTTGCTTTGTATTATTTACCAGGAAAAATAAGCTTATTTTTCCTTCTCTACTGTTATGAATGGTTTTGTTCTGTAATACCATTAACAGGAAAAAGGTTTTATCTTTAAAAAAAAAATAAAAATGTTATTCCTCCTTACCAGTAAAGGAAGTCTTCCAGAGTAACTATTCTTTACTGAAAAAGTTGTTTCACATGGCTTCCAAGAGGCTGGAGAGCTAATTATCTAACCAGGGGGACTGTCCAGGACAGTATTTGATTTAAAAGGCTTGAGGCTTTAGGTGCTCAATTAAGTAGCTATCGGTCTCAGACTGGACTTTAATGGGCTCTTTTCTCTTTAACTGCAGCAATGGGTAGAGATACCCCAGGTCAGGCTAATTAAAGCCAGGGGACTCTTTAATTGTGATGACAGAATTGGTTTCAGTTTCCTCTTTGGGTCCTCAGTCCAAGAAGGTCATTAATATTTCAACATTTGGGCAGTGCAATCAATCACAAACATCAAGAGGTTCCCTATATGGACAAGGCAGCTCTTCTACCCTTAGCAGCATTTTACTGAGCCACCTTAAATTAACTACTGTGTGCTTCCAACACAGCATTCCCCACACCCTCAAAACACAAACATTCCGGGGTTTTAGGGGGGTGGGTGTTTTGGGTTGGTGGTGGTTTTTGGGTTTTGTTTTTGTTTTTTAACTTTCACCAGAGCAAGAATGAAGGCAGCAAGAGATCCCTTCAGCCCAGGTTCCCATCTTGCTGCTCAAAATTCAGTATCAACAGAAACACATCCCTAGCAACTTACACTAACAAAACAAGGTTCCAGTTGTTTCCAAAATTGTGGAGACAGACTGAAGTGCTCTGATTCTTGCACAAGACTGTGTGCACATTTGTGTTCACAAACAAACATCTCCAATCCCTAGCAAACAGAAATGCACATCCAGACCTACTGAGCCAGAAGTGATTGGTGTTTCTGTACATTCCCTATATTTAATCTAAATTCGGAACCAGCTATATTAATCGCAACAAAGAAAAGCAACACAGAAATTATGCCTAGAGCCAAGTCCATTAAAGGTACTTCAGAATAACTGTAGACCAAGCACCTTAAAAGCACCAGAAGCTATTGATACTTAAAAGGGGGGCTGTGCATAATGGCAAGTGCTGCATTAGAGAAGAGGGAGAAAAAAAATACACACAAAAAAAAAAGCCAAATTACGCTTGGTTAATTCAGAGTAACAGATCTGCCCCCAAGTGAATTGGAGGCCTTGAATTAATTCTGTTATGACAAATCAAGATAAACGTTCCCCCTAAATTGCATGCGATTTAATTAATTTTTGAGATCCTGCTTTTTTTTTTTTTCCTAGCTAATAGTTCACATGCTCCTGCGCTGTCATTGTGCTTGAGTGGGCAGACTTCAAAGTGATATTAAATAACCAACTATTAGATTTACCTAGCACGTCCTATTGGAAAAGTGCCATTTAATTACCTAGCCTGTTCAATTAAAGGGACAGCATTCCCTGAATATAGCAGCTTGCCGCTGATTACCAGGGAAATGAACTGGCTGCCTGGCGGCCCCCTCCCCTCCCCGGCGCGCCCCGCGGCTGCGGGCGGGCGGACCAGGCGCCCCGCGGGGTCCCGCGGCCCCGCACACCCGCCGCCCGAGGGGCCGGGCGAGCTGCGCCCACGCCGCGCTGCCCGGGAGAGGAGGGGCCGCGGGCGCTGCCCCTTTAAGACGCGCCCGGGCAGCCTCTCTCCCCCTACCCCCCCCTTTCCCCTTCCCCACCACTCCCTGCTCTCTCTCTTAGCGGCCAATTTTGTTAATTAAATGTTTTGTTTGCGACGCGGCTCTCATTCATTTCGGACACGTCATTCCGAGCAGATCTAAGCCAGGGACCAGATCTCATTAGATAAAACCTATCAGAACTAAGAGAAAATGGAGGAGACACTAATTAAAGCTTTTAATTGTGCGGATTCGCTGCCACGCTGATGCTTTATCTGGCATCTTAAGGTTGGGAGGGCTGCGCTCCGCTCCCCTCCCTGCAAGCGCGCTGCTCGCGGTGGGGAGGGAGGGGAAGGGACTGGGATTTTCGCCTCCCTCTCTTCACAGGAACCTTGGCTTTCAATGAAAGCTGCTGCCGCAGCTCTACGGCTAGTTTGCTGCCGGGTCTTGGGGGAAGAGAGGGAAAAGACAGCGTAGCGTTGCCGTTAAAACAACAACGACCCCACACGCAACGTCAGACGGTTAAAAAGCTCATTAATAAATGGCCCCGTGGTCTTGGCCCGGAGGAGCCCAGTCCCTTGTACCTGGCGCCTGCGGGGCCGATCGATCCCCTTTCGCATTTTGTTAGTCGTGTCTGGCGTGCCCCGAGCCTCCAGTTCGGAGCTTTGCCCGTCCCTGGCCCCTGCCTGGGGAAGGGAGCGTGTGGCCGAGAAAGCCCCACCGAAAATGACAGGAGCGGGGGGGGCGGCCGAGGGGAACCAGGGGAACTCGCTGCCAAATGGGCGGCATCGCCTCCACAGCCAAACGGGTCATTTCAAGCAAGAAGAGGGCGAGGGGTCTCGCTCACGCCCGCAGGACCCACACGGAAGCCTGCAAAGTCCATTTCCAGTGGGAAAGCTCCAAGTTAACTCAGCCCCGGCAGGGCCAGGCCGTCCTACCCCACCTTGAGTGTACGGTGTCCAGTTCAAGTTTCAGCAAGCATCTGTCAGAGTTATTTTTGCAAGTCAAATTACACAGATCTGAAGAGAAGTCAGGCGATAGAACAAGGAGATCAATTCAAAACCCTCATCTGATAAAGCATCCTATTCATAATTGCCTACATTAAAATAAACGAGTATTAATTTTTGGCAACACAAAACCAGAGGCCTGCGATAAGCTTGCCTGAACTTGCCTCTGGGGTACAGTGGACACATCTTCTCTTTTTAATTAGTAGTAATCAAACATGAGGGTTTGTTTGATGGTGTTGGCCGAGTAATGAATCTGTACTATTCAGTGCATCTTAACAGCAGTGTCAATTTTTCCACTTCAAACAAGACTCTTTCCCTAACACCGTTCTGCTCTATTTAATTACAATTCTGCCAGGCTTAGGCTTGTTGCTTAGGATGATGAGCAAAAAGCACCATTAAAAACCCCTTGTGTGCTGATTTTCTAGCATTTCTCTCAAAATATCCCCCAAAAGTAGCAAAGCCAAGGCTCCCAAAGATAGAGGGCTGTGTTTCATCTGCTCAACTGACCGAAGATGCAGGCACATATCAGGGCAGAGGCTGCACTGGCAGAGGCACAAAGTCTCAACTTGGTCCTTTCGGACTAAGGGGAACCCCAGACACACACACACACACACACACACACACACACACACACACACACACACACACAACCTCTGCTCCAACAGAAGCCAAGTTTTACATCCTAAGCAAACTTGGTAACATCTGGCATCTGATTTTTGTTTTTCAGAAAGGAAGAGAAAAAGTAGAACTTTTGGGCATCGGGGAAAAGGAAAACCCAGGTTAACTGTTGACACTTACTGTAAATGAGAAGCCAGCAGCATTTAAACAAAACACAGTGTTTTATCTAAGCATTCCTGTTATGCCGGGAAGATAGGGGGCTTTTTTTTTTGTTTGGGTTTGGGAGTTTTTTTGGTATTTTTTAATTACTGAATGTTGAAATAGAACACCTCCTTGAAGCATTCATGTGCATCAGTCTATCAAACCATTTACTCAAATTAAATGTGTAATCCTTCAAAATGCCTCCTTTTAAATTAATGAGTTTAAGTAGCTTGAGTTCACCTGAAAAGATCGTACAGGCACCTGACCTCATGAATTCTTTCTATTAATTATATCGGAAACTCTCTGGAAGGGATACTCTGCAATCTCACCGGACCAACAGCTGCAAGATTACCAAGGCTTAGTTCCCACCTACCAAATCTGTAGCATTTAAAAGCAAACAGCCTCAAAAAAAAAAAATAATAAAAAAAATAAAGGGCAAAAGCACATCCCTCCTCTCCCCTGCGTTATCTGCACTGAAGTTAAGACAAACGTCGGTGCACAGCTCCCCTGGAACAAGTGAAGACAGTGTACCACTGGCTTTGGCTATAAGTAGACTCAGTGGCCCTCCAACTGACGGGTAATCAGCTCTTTCACAAGGAGAACAGAGAATGACTCATTCTGTTTCTACTCAAAGGAG
Organism: Ceyx cyanopectus; assembly: GCA_013401355.1. Taxonomy (NCBI): domain Eukaryota; kingdom Metazoa; phylum Chordata; class Aves; order Coraciiformes; family Alcedinidae; genus Ceyx; species Ceyx cyanopectus. The sequence continues at coordinate 131,320 of VYZU01055368.1, forward strand.
TTTAAAGGTGCTTATGTAAATATCATAATTAATCAGATACTAAAGGCAGGCATTTCATTATTTAGCACCTCTGCCACAGCCTTATTTAAGCCCTACGATTTTAACATTTACCGTTCAGATATGCACACTTCTCCTTCAACACTACAACAAAGCAGATTAATTTAGCCTCTCTGATTGCTGTTTATTTTTAGTTAGGACTTGTTTTGTGCTGACAAACCACTTTAAAGTTACAGTCGTCGTTCCGCCCCCCCAACTCTTCCCTCCACTTGGCAGCGTAACTGCGCCCTGGGCTAGGCGCTAACATCCGCAGCCGCACGTCTCTCCGCTCCTAATGAAGGCGCGATCCCGAGCCAGCCCACCCTGCGCCCCGCGGGCACCCACCGCCGCTAACGAAGGGGGGGGCGGACATCGCCAAAGAGACGGGGAGGGGGGGAACGAGCGGTCCCCGCCAGCCCGGCCGCTGCCACTCACCTGATGTAGTCGTTCCTGCAGAGGATCATGCCGCTCTTGGTGTAGCAGGAGGTGCCGATGTCCCCCAGCTGGGCCTGGCAGCAGGAGCACTTGAGGCAGCGGCTGTGCCAGTAGCTGTCCATGGCGTAGNCCGGGCTTGTGCAGCTGCAGCTCACAAGTCAGGAACAGTCCCGGCGTTTGTTTTGCTTATGAAAAAAAAAAAAAAAAANGTGTACCACTGGCTTTGGCTATAAGTAGACTCAGTGGCCCTCCAACTGACGGGTAATCAGCTCTTTCACAAGGAGAACAGAGAATGACTCATTCTGTTTCTACTCAAAGGAGTTTAAAGGTGCTTATGTAAATATCATAATTAATCAGATACTAAAGGCAGGCATTTCATTATTTAGCACCTCTGCCACAGCCTTATTTAAGCCCTACGATTTTAACATTTACCGTTCAGATATGCACACTTCTCCTTCAACACTACAACAAAGCAGATTAATTTAGCCTCTCTGATTGCTGTTTATTTTTAGTTAGGACTTGTTTTGTGCTGACAAACCACTTTAAAGTTACAGTCGTCGTTCCGCCCCCCCAACTCTTCCCTCCACTTGGCAGCGTAACTGCGCCCTGGGCTAGGCGCTAACATCCGCAGCCGCACGTCTCTCCGCTCCTAATGAAGGCGCGATCCCGAGCCAGCCCACCCTGCGCCCCGCGGGCACCCACCGCCGCTAACGAAGGGGGGGGCGGACATCGCCAAAGAGACGGGGAGGGGGGGAACGAGCGGTCCCCGCCAGCCCGGCCGCTGCCACTCACCTGATGTAGTCGTTCCTGCAGAGGATCATGCCGCTCTTGGTGTAGCAGGAGGTGCCGATGTCCCCCAGCTGGGCCTGGCAGCAGGAGCACTTGAGGCAGCGGCTGTGCCAGTAGCTGTCCATGGCGTAGAGCAGGAAGCGGTCGGCGATCTTCCCCCCGCAGCCGGCGCACCTCTTCCACGAGAGGGAGCCCGCCGTCACCGGGGGCGGCTGCGAGCTGCCGCCGGGGTTCACCATGGCCTGTGCGGAGAGAGGGGCAGGCGTGGGTCAGCGGCGGTGCGGTTCGGTCCGGCGGCGCCCCCGCGGCCAGCGCCGCTCCCTCCCGGGCCGAGGGTCGTGTGCGGGTCCCGGCGGGGCAGCGGGCGGGCCGGCGGCCCCGCAGCTGGCGGCGGGGGGGGGGCGCAGAACGAGCGCGCCCCCCCGCCCCCCCCCCCCCCCGGGCTTTGGCCGCTCCAGCTCACAAGTCAGGGACAGTTCCGGCGTTTGGTTTGCTTATGAAAAAAAAAAAAAAAAAAGGGCGGGAAAAATGAAAAAAAAAAAGTTGTGAAACTGGTTTTTCGGTCTAGGAGAGGCTCTGCAGGCTCGGGGCGGTAACGAGGGGCTCGGGACCAGCCATCCACACCTCGGGGTTCTGTTTTTTTTTGGTTCGCTTTATTTTAGAGACAATAAAATCTCCCAGAGAAAACACTCCAGACTGAGGACACTGTCCCGAATAATAGATCATTGAACTTTAGGACGCCTGTTAACTTCCTACACAAACATACTCAACTTTTGTCTCGCTAATCTGCCCTTAATCAGCAGTTTAAATGCTAAAGCTTTGTTACTCAAAAAAAAAAAAAAAGTAAGGAAAAAAAAGTTTTACCGACCATAGGAAAGCAGCAGAATAATGAAGCGAACCGCTCCGGCGGGAGTTACTCTGTCCGGCCCCAAAACTGCCACTAACGGCATTTTTCACTTTCTAATAAATGCTTTACGCAAGCAGGACAACCGAGAGATAATATAGGAATCAATTCATAAAGCTTACTCTAAACCGATTAATTTGTTGCCTTCAATCCAGAGCCCAATAAACTCCCGGTGTTCCTCTAGTCACTTATACTATAAAAAGATCAAGTTATTTACTGCCAATTAAGCAGCATGTTTTGTCTTTGTCCTTTGTAAGCCGTATGTGCTCATACCGAGGCATCTGGCTATCTGCTAAGGACCTTCGGACTGATACCTCCAGAGCAGGGAGGACGAACTTTTCCTGCCACTGGCCCAACTCGGCTGCAGGAGGAGGAGAACTGAGGCCCATTTTAAACACCCATTTCCTCAGAAAGAGTACCTGGAGGTATGTCCAGTGACCGCACAATAAACCAGAAGAACTGCACCAATTAAGCTGTAACAAAAACCCTGAGACTTTGGAAAGAAAACCACTCTAAAAGCCATTAGCATTGCATTTATCCGAACGCATCATATACCTTTATGTAAATTGATTTCTGATGCATTTGTTCAAGGAATTGCCTTTTGTTACAGTTTCCAGCTACAGCCTAAATGAATCTGCATTTCCTGCTTCGAGTCTTTAAACCGCTTCCCTACGCTTTAAATCACTTCGGATTTCTTAAAAGAAAGAAAAAGACTCCACGCCACCACCTTAGCTCGTCTTTGTCGAAGGCAAATATATATTAATATAAAATAGGAAACGTTAGACTGAGAAAACCATCCAGTAACCCCATTAAGCTAAAGCTCTTAAGGACAAGCAATACCTTAATGCTGATTAAATCTAAAAAGATGAATCAAGAGGACTGACCAGAAAGTGACTCCCTTGATAACTAAGGACGGGCCCTCATCAAGTTTCATTTAGAGTTGGGGGGAAAAAAGCTTTTAACTTAAATAGGCTTACTCTAGTAATTACACAGCCAAGCAATTTAGGTCCTGGGATAGGAGGCAGTGAAATAGAAAGCAGAGCTGGAAGCTAGAGGCAAAATACACCCACCCCCCACCCCCCCTTTTAACAGCGTCTCTGGTGTTTTTTTAATGGAGACCAAGGGAGGGACAAGCAGAGAGCTGGCAATTTGTAGTACAAAAATGGATGCTTAATTCATGTCTTGGTTTTAATTAGGTGATTCACCGGATTTCTCCTGGATTGAAACAAAAGACCGTGTGGGGGGCAGGAAGGGAATTGGAGAGGAGAGAAATAGAGAGCTCACTTTGATCTTTTCTGCCACTGTTTCAGAACAGTGTTTACTACGGGGGAAGCGGGTGCCCCAGCCCCCCGTCACCCCCCTCCGTCCCCTCCATTCACAGCCGAGGCAGAGCCCCTTCCCGGCGGCAGCTGGAAGCGGGGGGATCGCAAAGACGCCCGAGCCGCGGCGGCCGCCAGGCTTTGTACGCGGGGGCCGCGACAATGCCCGGGCCCGCGGCTCCCCCCGCGCCCCGCTCCGCTCCCCTCCGCCGCGGCGGGCAGCGCGGGACGGCGGCGGCGCAGGGGGCGCGGGCACGCAACCGCGCACACGTCCGCTGGAAAATAAAGGGTGAACGACCGGCACTTCTTACCTGCTTCCCCTCTATATTGCAAAAGGCCGGGGAGCAACGTCGCTCGGGGTGCCTGAGGAGGTCTCCTTGCAAAGAAACAAACGCAGCGCCCGCCCTCTCTGGCTTTCGGGAGCGCTGGAGAGAGCCCCCCGCCCAGTAAGGGGCAGCCCAGGCTGGAAAAATATAGATATTTCTATGAGAGGCGTCTGCCCGGGTCCTTCCTCCAGCTCCCGCTTCCCGGGAGGGGAGCTGCAGAGCTCAGTCCCCGCCGCTGAGCTGCACACGCAGGGCGCCGCCGCCGCTCGCTGCTGCAATCGCCGGGTAAGTTTGGCAATGTGGCTTCACTTTGTACCGCTTCCCCCCCCGCCCCCCCCACCCCCACCTCCGCCCCCTTCTCTGGGCTGTGGCGGCTCTCAAGCGTCCTGCGGCACGGAGCCGGCCGGCCGCGGCCTGCCGAAGCGCCTCAGAGGAGCGGGTGAGAGACGGCGGCTCGGAGCGGAGCGGGGCCGGGCGCGGAGCTGCTGCCGCTGCTGTTGCTGCTGCCGGGGATCCTGCGGCGGCGGCGCGAGGAGGACGCGGGAGGAGGCCCTTCTGCCCGCGCGAGCGCGTGTGTGCGCGAGTCCTTGCGCGCGCGCGCGCGCGTGTGTGTGTGTGTCCGTGTGTCCGCGCGCGCGTGTGCTGCCCGCTGCCCCTCACACATGTGTTACTGACAGAGCAGAATCCCAACTACACTCCGGCTCGGCTCCGCCGTCAGCCCGCCCCAGCCAATCCGCCCCCGGCTTGTTCAGGCGGAATAATAAAACCTGCCAATCCCCGAGAAGACAAAGGAATGAGTGAAAGGGGAGGGAAAAAAAAAAAGAGAGAGAGAGAGAAAGGGAGGGGGCGAGGAGGAGGAGCAGGGGAATGGGGAGGAAGGAAGGAAGGAGGGAGTCAGTCAGTCAGTCAGTCAGTCAGTCAGTCAGTCAGGTGGGCAGCGGTGTCTGCGCTGCCCGCCCGGGCGCTGGGGAGAGGCACCGCCCGCCCCGCTCCACTCCCGACCACCAGTTGAGAAACTTGGCGGCGAGGGGCTGCCCCTCAGCGGGCCGCCGCTGAGGACGGGCCCGCTTCCTCGAAGCACGTTCCGGGCGCTTCCCCCGCTGCCGACGGGGCGGAGGCGCTGAGGGGACGTGCGGCCGCGGCAGGCGGTTCTCGTCGCCCTCCTGGCGCCCCCCGTTGCCTGCGGCTTCGTCCTGCCCCCGGGGCCGCGCACCCCGGTTCTAGGGCGGGCTGGCACTCGGCTCCCGTGGTGGGGCGGCGAGGAGGCCGTGACGGACGTGCCCCGTTCGGGTGGAGGGGACCCGTGTCGAGCGGACGGCTTCTCAAGATTTCACCCCGGTGGAGCCGTCGGGGAGCCGTGCTTCGGAATCCCCGCCCGGCTCCGGCCCGCTGTTCTTAGCGCCCTGCGAGGGTTTAAAAGGGTTAAACTGCCGCAATTGGCTGGCAGTGAGCAGCGCGGCTCGTCATTTGAGAAGACAACTGCATTTCTGAGGAAGTAGCCCAAGGATGGCAGCAAATCAGAAGTCATATTCAGTAGGGACGCTTAAAATTGGGAGGGAGAGAAACAAAACACCAAACACCCACCCCTATACTCATCGCACGTTGTTGAGGCCTAAGCGCAGCGGATAAGCAAACGCAGCACCTCGTAGCTTAAAAAAAAGACCCTCGAAATAATAAAAGTACCTACAAACGCGCCGTGACTGGTGGGCGCTGTCGCACCCCCCGAGCGGCCACTCCTGCTGGCGGCGGGGGATTTGCCCGACTGCGCGAACGGGCTCTCGCCCGGTGCCGTCTCGTACCGGGCACCCGCGCCGCTGTCACACAGCGCCAGCCGCCCAGCGAGCCGCTCGGCTAAAGGGTCACGTCAATGAGACACGTCCAGGATCTGCGAAAGAACAGGGAAACTTCATAATACGAGTTTCTCGATTCCAGACTGCTGACGTAAGTAGCAGCCAATGCAGTGAGGACGGTGGGACCGGCTGGTCGGGCGCCGCCGCAGCTGCAGCAGGGCCGGGCAGCGGCCGCCTGTGCACCCCGGCTGACGCTGACCCGAGCCCCGGGAGAGGGACCGACGGGTCCGGCACCGCCCGCGGCGGGAAGCACGACGATGAAGGGCTGTTGTCAAATACATATTCAGTGGTGGCGGCGTGACCGAATGACGAGTGTGATTGCGTCCGCCGTCTGTCTCCGTTGTCCAAGGCAACAAAGTATTTTAAAGCCGTTCCTGCTGGCGGCTGAGGCAGAAGCGATGCACCCGCAATGGTATATACGAAACTTCAGCCGCGAGTACTCATTTAGAAAGAAGCGCATCGCTGCAAACATGCAGACCGACTTCCCTGTCACAGGCCGACTGGTAAATCTGGTCTCGGGAGTCCCAGCTCAGGTGTAGTTTAACCACATCGCCACCTGTGGGTCTCCTTTATTTCTGCATCCCTGGCCGTAGCTGGACCGCGGAGACGTGTGTCCAGTAACCATTCAAAAGCTAAGGAAAAAAAAAAAAAAGTTTAGCTAAGGAAAGTGCACTTGGGAAAACATAAGATATTGTAGATACATTTTGTTTCTAATTGTATAGGAAATAAAATAGTGACATTTGAAAGGTACCACAGGTACGGTATACACGCAGGAAGAAAGTCTATTTCTGTCTCGCTCCATAGACTGGGATTTGTTCCGAGTCTCTGCATAAAGCAGACTGGGACCTTGCAGGGAAAGCAGAGAGAGGACCGGTGTTGTGGATAAAAATAATAGATGTTTTTTAGCATGCGCCTATGAAATATATCACCTGGATGTGATCTCCATGTACATATTACCTTTAAACATACTCAGCAGTTTTAGGTTTGTTATTTAGGATCTGATACGGTTTAAAACATAGAAAGTAACAAGACATGCTACAGATAATCAGCAGTCACTGTTATTCTAGCTCTCTGACAGCTAAGAGCACAAGAATAGAGCAAATGCCAAGCTAAAATAAAATTTAAGTTGTCTAATTATCTAAGCCTGTAATGGCTGGAAGCTACCATATTCAGAGTCTGGAAGAGCCGTCAGGACCTTTCCTTATTGGAAAAGATATTCTACCAAGAAACTCTGCCATAGGCACTGACATGTTTACTAGTCTTAAAACCAATCGTGACACACACACAAAAAAAAGGGAATTACCTTCTCAAGAAGCAGAGTTTTAAAAGGCTTAATGACATCTTCCAAATACCATTACAATGTTCATAGCTTTTTCTGAGATCTAATCTTCACTAATTTTTGTGATTAATTTTAACAGAGGAAACCTTAACTGAGAGCATTTTGCAGAGCAATATTTTCCTAATTTTTCTTTTGTGCAGCATCTGCTGTTGCTGTGCTGTCATCTTCGTTATGTTTTTCATTGTCTATGTGCCATAATGTAATTAGTTAGTTCAACATCATCTGTGCTATTAGATGAGATGTTTCTATGGTAAGTTACCATAGTTCTGTGTAATTGGTAGATTTCAGCAGTAGGCATGAACGTATCCATCAACTTTAGGTCGATTTGAGTCCGCAAGATTTAAATTCACTTGGCACACATTATCCTCGAAGACTGTTAATTTTGGCTGAATGGATAAAAAAACACAATGCAGAAGAAAATCTGGCTGCTTATATCACAGTACTGTTGGAGTCAGGGAAAGGAAAGCATAAAATTTCTGGCTTAGTAGTTGCAATCTGAATGTCTGGAAAATGTTACCGCCTGTGATCCAGATCGTTCCTAAGCCTCGCCGTGCCCCTCCCACAGCAGGTAGTCCAGAACTCATCAGGGTTTTCTCTCCATTCATGAAAGGAGTCTTGGTTCTCTCCCCAGTGCTGATTCCTACAGGACCTCGACTGTCTTTTCCTTTTCTCCTTAGCAAGAAACACTGAGGCTGCTGCTTTGTCTCAAGATCTTCCATGCTGCACTTTGCTAGTCCTCATGTCCTGCAAGATACACCTTTTGAACAAAAAACAATTAGACTTTTAAATCAACCTCCCTGACCCCAGTCTCGTTGGAAACAGTGATGAAAAATCAACAGCCATTTGTTTCTGCAAACGAATGCAGCCTTTTACTAGCACAGGCCCTTCTGGATAAGGGCCTCACACCATTAAAAAATGTGACTGGATTACTTATTTAGGTTGGCTATCCAGTGGTGCAGGAGAGTGAACATTCCTGGCAGAAGCTGGGAAGAATCCTGGATGGCTCTACCTTTGGTGTTTTGGGTTTTTTTCCAAGCAGTAGACCATACTGTTTGCCCCAAAGAGCAAGATAATTCACTTTTAGAAATACATGTATAGATTTTGACTTGCTTGTAAATACTTGAGTAAGTTTATTTACAGGAACCCAGAACCATGGAAGGTAATTAGCAGGCATGGTTCGCTTAGGTAAGGGTTTGCAAGATCCTTTTATCATCACTGTATCCATAGCTTAGGACAGGAGCCAAATAATATAAATGTCAGTAATTATAGATATATATTTATATTAACAATACAGTCCACTTTAGGAAGAGCTGAGGCTATGTTTGTAATGACCTCATATGGCTAAAATTACGTCCACTAATTTGTCCTCTGCACATTCCTGTTGGGAGAGTTGATCTATTACCACAAGCCATCAGTAGCAGAAGGTCCTGGAAGTGAGTTCTGTGACTCAAGTCAGAGACATCAGAGTTTGAAATTATATGTAATTTATGTTTTAAATTAAAAGGCTCTAGAGGCCACTAGAATATGCATATGTAATAACAAGTTCACTACATAAAACAATGTTACAACTGGAAATACTATATGAATATTGAAAGAAGGCTTTTACATTGCAGTCTAATAAAACAAAGCACTTTTAAAGCAAATCAGTTACAATTATTCTGATATTCTTAAACATGTACTGACCATTGATTTTTTGTGATAACGCATCCATAGAAATGAGATTTTGTCACAAATATAAACAGGATATTTTAATGATTCAGATGTCACTATCTTTTAATGAGAAAAATAAACCCTTTTGAGAAATACTTAAAAACATGAACTCATCTAGAACTTGCCCTTTAAAGCAAAAAAATATTTTCTTCACAGATACTTCAATNATTTTCTGGAGCTGAGTACTGTGGAGGGGTATGGCTGATACACTTGTGACCTTCCCATAACCTCTGAATGATGCTGTAATGTACAGAAAAGTCCATGGCTGTACTACACCAATAGAGGAATATCTGGTCAAGCCATTTTTTCTATAGGTCTTAGTGGAAAGTCCACAACCTAGAGTTTCAGAAAAAATATGGTGCACGATACATCAACAACAGGAAGGCATCATTTTAGCTATGACATTTAGGTATTTTTGATGACTGCTTCTGATGGAAATTTGACATTAGTTGTGCTTTCAAAGAGCTGAGAGAAAGCAAGGTATGGACTGAGAAGTGAAACACATTGCAGAGATCTCCTATTGAAGTTGTCTTTTTAATTTAAGGGCTAGCAGCACAGTATGAGAAAATGGAGGGTTACAAAAAGAAAGAGGAAGAGCAGCCTGGTGACTTGTGTCTGGCAGAAATGCCTCTATCGTATTTGATTTGAAATTTACATAGATGCCAGTAGTTATGACATGACTGTCACTCTAAGTTCACTTTACNTAGAACTTGCATTAATATGTCACCTCTATTCACCAGTCACCATAACATGTGGTCAGATTAGAGGATGGGACAGCAGTTTGCTGCTGTTTGAAGGCCCAAATTATAGATAGAAGTAGCCATTGAGCTATTTTAAATTTACAGAACAACAAAAAAGATCAACTGAAAAGGAATATATATANAAAATATGGTGCACGATACATCAACAACAGGAAGGCATCATTTTAGCTATGACATTTAGGTATTTTTGATGACTGCTTCTGATGGAAATTTGACATTAGTTGTGCTTTCAAAGAGCTGAGAGAAAGCAAGGTATGGACTGAGAAGTGAAACACATTGCAGAGATCTCCTATTGAAGTTGTCTTTTTAATTTAAGGGCTAGCAGCACAGTATGAGAAAATGGAGGGTTACAAAAAGAAAGAGGAAGAGCAGCCTGGTGACTTGTGTCTGGCAGAAATGCCTCTATCGTATTTGATTTGAAATTTACATAGATGCCAGTAGTTATGACATGACTGTCACTCTAAGTTCACTTTACTGGACATGAAACAATAACGACAAACAATCAGAATGACAGTTCTCCTTCTATTCTGCAGTGAGGTTCCTCATATCTCAATTTGCAACATTCCTTCTGTTAACTCTGCCAGACAAATGTGCTTCTGTTATTATGATTTCTCTGTTTCACTCAGCACAGCCTCGCTTTCAGGGAGAGTTTCTAAGCTTTTTATTCAGTTTTTTAGTCATACCATTTATCAAAGCAAGAGTTTCTTAGTAACAGTTTTTAACATTAACTCTTTAATAGTTACTTTGTTGATGTGATCCATTATTTAAAAACATTTTCTTCTGTAAGAATATTACATTATTTCTCATATAAAAATACAGCCCTCTACTTTTCTTAAGTTGTTTTTCAGAACTGGAGCGACTACTATACTCTATGACCATAACTCTTTTTATCATTCTTCTATGATTCAGTAGCTTTTGCTGTCTTATAAACAATCTTACAATTAAGAGCTAATGTTAATGGAATAGATTGTTGTCATAGGATAATGGTTTCCTGCTGCTAGATAAATGCTGTGGCATTGCTAGGACATTTATTGAAAGTAATAGTGAAGACAAAGCTAAGAGATTTATTTTTAAAGCAGGTGCCATGGATCCAGTGACACCATTCTGTTACAATTGTTTTATTTCTATTTCACTAAAAGACTGATGAAGATGGAAGCATTTTGCCTGATGTATGCAAGTGCAGCAAAGTGACAGCAGCTCATTTCACTGTTACAGAATAAGCTGCATTGCACTTGGCTCAGGAAGAGATTTATTGTGTGGCTCATCCAATCAGAAAACAGTTTATCCATTAACTACAGCTTTAAAATGTGTTGTATTTCTATGAACAAGATGGGGTTAGATGCTTTCTTTCACAGAAGCAGTTAGGCACAGTTCACAGAGGAGGAAGAAAGCAAGGCCCCACAGTGCTTGTTCTGCCACTCCATGCAGAAGCCCCCCCTTTCCTCAGTGCCACAGGGACGACAGGCTGGGGAGGGTGAAACTGTCCACAGCATGTTCCCTCTGCCCAAATCAATGGGTCCTTGTCTCCCTTCTTCTGCATTGGAGAGTATTGCCCCAGTGTTAGCAATGCAGAAATGGCAGAGCTGTTCTTACCAGCACTGCTGTGCAGGGGGTGCAGACGAAAGGTTTTGGCTGGTTTAGCATTTCCTCTGACTTCATAGGCTCTTGAAGTTTTGGAAAGTATGCCTTCTTCCTTTTCCATGACTTTTAAAATTGCTCACCCCTGAACTCTCCAACAGAGAACTGTGAAAAGGAATGCTCATAAAGCTTCCTAGGCTCTCTATCTGCTCCTGTGGAATTGCAGTAAACCACTTTGATTATCCCAAGTATCCAGCTCCCACAGAATTAGAGCTGACTGTCAGGAAGTGCATAGGATTCATTCAGTACAACAGGCTTTCTCCAGACAGGTATGCCCCAAGTGCCCAACTTATGCCTCAACAGACATTTTGTCTTGTCTTTTGAACTGTAGAGCAGCTATTCCAAGTGGCAGCATTGTAGCTATGACAGCTTAAGGATATCCCACAAATAAAAAACACAGTCCCTTCCCACAAACTCCGATCATCCCAAAGCATCTTTAGAGTTTCGTTGTTATACACCGTAATGACTTTATATGACCACAAAGTCCCTGCTAGGATTTCCTTAAGAAGCAAATTAATTTTATTATTAAGGCCCAAGGACCTTGATATCCAGCTAGCAATCCACTGTTCTGAGGACCTATTACTCTCCATAGTTGCTCACAGCACAGCTCTGAATTAACTTCTAAGTCTAAGAGCTTGAAGGCAGTAAAAAACTTTAACCTTGTCTTGACCCCAGACATCTCACAAATAGGAGTTCAGTAAATGCATGTGTCACTTTAACCCATGTGCAGACATTTGAAGAACTAATACATTATTAATTTTCTGAGTTTTAAGAAAATTATTATACTAATAAATGGACAAATGTTGCAGCACTTGTGCCAAAGAGCCATGAGATAAGGCTGGTTCTCTGCTGAGCCTGGCTCTCTATGAAAAACAAGCAACAAAGAGAATGACATAGAGAAAGGCAGAAATGGGAGAGACCTGTAACCCTGACGGGATTAATCCTGGCATCTGTGAGGTCTGTCAGGTCTCCCAAAAAGACCTCCAAAAAACACATACTCTTTCAACTAGGCCTCCGTAGCAGCAGTGCATCAGACTTGGTCTTCTAAAGCTTGTGCCTTGCAGCATCAGTCTCCTGTCTGAAGCTCATGATTCACTGGAAAGTTCTTGGAAATGGAGAATTTAGACATCTTTAAAACACTGGAGTCACTTACCTGAATACTTTTAAGAATGCAATTGTAAGTATTGTAAAGTCCTATCATTTTATAAAAATATTCAGTGTGTCCATTTAAAGCCCCAACTCTGTAATCCTAGTCTTTATACAAATCTGTTTTCAACATTTTTTAGTGGGATTATTGAGGTAACTTGGATAGGTAAAACCATTAATTCTTAAAGATCAACCAGAAACTAATAACACTATTTCCTTTCCATTTAGTATTTTATTTTAAAAATTATTCCTCATTTATCTAATGAATAATATGAGTCATGACTTCTGAATATTTGGGATTGCCCAAATACCCTATCACCACATACTGCATCTGCTCAAGGAAACCTTCTCAAATCAGGGAATTATTAAACCTGTTTTGTTGATAGGCTTCTCCATATCACACAGGACTGCACACGATCAATCAATATTTAACTTCCACACCACATGTAGCTCCCATGGAGGGACAGAATTCCCTGTGTCTGTTACTGTGTCTTAAAGAGAATCCCCAGCCTCTTACAACAATTTCTACTAAGGCGGCTGTGTGTATCCCGCCTGGATCCAGCCCAGATGCTTTATTTCTATTGCATGAGATGATTAATTATGTGGTTTCTTTCTGTTTGTCTGATAGATGCTGAGGTAAGAGAGGGATGGTTGCTTAGTGCACTATTATTAAAAAGCTGCCTTTGATAGCTCTGAACAGGCTTGAGTTGTATGCTACAACTAATCATAAAGCTGCTTACTTGGAAATGCAATGCTTGTTAATACTATACTGTACTTTTAGAAGTAAACTCATTTTTGATTGGCTAGAGTTTAACTATAATCAGTAATTAAGGGTCAGCCATCCAGTAAACTCATTAGTTTACACCAATTACATTTGGTATAGTAACTAATGATTTCAAGGATCAAGCCATTTATTTCTAAGCTTTCAAAGTATAATTATTGTGCAAATCAGATAGAGTGTAAATCTTTTCCATACGTTTTTGTTGGTAATTGAGAAATAAAATGGTTTCCAAATGTATTCTCTGTCCAGTTTTTGTTCTGCAGTAGATGTCCCTGGGGACTCTTTAAAGTATATGGAAAAGGTGATGTCAACAGAAGTGTACGCTGGGCAAACTGAGACAGGATTAATTAATAGAGATGAAAGAGAAAAGCCAGCCCCTTGCAAATCGTGGTCCAGGCCTCAACTTGGACATCACACCTTAAATGACAGTTTGCAGTCCTAAGCATGAGTCACACAGATTGACAAGTATTCAAAATAGAAGGGAATTAAAAACCCTTTATGTTTAATGTATAAAGGCCTTCCAATATGCAGTCTTTAAGATGGTGTAATCTCTGGAGCATTTTGCTTTGAAGTTTAATATGTAGTTCCTCACATCCACATAACATTTTCAACACGTTAAACAAATTAGTCTCTGGTTACAGAAGTTTTTAGACATTTACAAGTTGCCATTTAACTAAATTTAATATGTGCCAGCGAAGTTGCTCATGCACTTGTTCATTTAGAAAAATGCACTTTTGGAATGATTAAAAAATAAACCAGCCTTTCCTATCCCTTCAACTTTGGTGTTTATTTGAAAGCAATCTGCTTTAAAAAGACATTAATATCCCTAGAATTATTATTAGAATAATTGCTTTTACTCTTCTTGGAACACACATTTTTTCTCATTTCCCTTCAGCACAGACAGCTTTCCACTCAGATATAAACTTCCTATTATTATTCCCCACTCCCCACCCCAAAAATGAAGAATAGGAATTATACACTTTTCACTAAGGAATAATTAATTTGTCTCAAGTATTAGAACAGAGAATTGTAGAATGACTTTGAATGGTAGTCTCTAAGGAGTAGCATTGTTTGTTCTCTTCGGTCTTTAATGAGCTTTAGTAAATGGCCAGGAAAAATTACCTTCTTTCTGTAATATGAGAGAAGCGAAGAATGAAGGAAGCTATAGAATCCCTAGGAGAAAAGGGAGCAGCCACACACACACACACACACACACACACACACACATGCACACAGCCCTCTCTGCCACAGCACTTCCAACAGTTAGTGTTCTCTTTTGGAACCGAGCACTGGAGCTCTAGTTTTTCCATTACAGTTAAAATATATAACATCCCTAATATTTTTCTAGGAGAGAAAATTCCTGGATGACTCCCACACACTGACAGTGTCTGGCTTATGTTGGGGGACAACTGCCTATAGCTGAGCTCTGGAAGTCATTCTGGCTTCCTTTGCTTTGGCATTGAATTTTATCTTTTAAGATTCTTTAGTCTATTTTTGTTGTATTTTCACCTTTAAAAGCAATTTCCCTTATAGTGCCCCAACCTGCTTCCCTGTGTTTTTCCTGACTTCTTTTCCTTCCCCTGCATTTTCATCATCACTCCTGTCTAGTATGGTAACTGAGGCAGCCGTGGCAGGTGCTTGTTTCAGGTGAAGACCAGTCACAATGGATGACAGCATATGTTCAGGTGCACCTTTTCCTTCCCTTCCCACCAGGCTCCACAGATGCCCTCAATACCTGGTCCTGAAATGTGTCAGTGGTGCTGAGGCTGCTGCCATTGCTGCTCTGGCATGTGATGGGAGCTGACCCACAGCAGCCACGTGAGAACAGCACAGTCTAAAAGGATCTTGTGGAGCAAGGGCTCTCTCCAGTCCATCCCACTGGAGTTGTACCTTTTTGTAGGGAATAATTAAATAGTGACTGGATTGCCATGTGTTCTTGCTCTCAAAGCACTACTGAGAGCAAGAAACCTGGGTTCTGTTACCCCCTGCAAGGGAATACTTCCACAGTTTGTATTAAGTATTTATTGGGGCAGGCCTTGGCATATGTGGTTTCCCCACCCAGGTGAATGTCTCCACTGCAAGGCTGGCAAGTAAAGCACAAATTTTCCCACTCAAAGGAGGGACTCAGAGCACTCTTCTTACAGAACAGTTGATAATCTCTTCAGTAGGGTGCTAATTCAGGGGGCAAGAGATTCAAGTTCAGATTGCCTAAGGCAGAGGCTGAATATTAGTCTCCCATATCTTAGGTAAATTGCACCAGCCAGGAGACTGAACCACAAAAGCTTGGGAGAGGAGGAAGGGCACTGGAGCAAGGAGGAGAGACATGAAGAAGGCAGGAGCTCTACCTGTCATTATTCTGTGAGAAAAACCTGGCACAGGTGTCCAGTTCCTAGAAAGCAGTAGAGCAAGCAGGGTAAGTAGGTAAAGTAACTCACAGTGTTACAACACCTTAGTCTGATCATGGCTCTGGATCATGGGAGGTGCTCTTGTGGCAGACATCAGATCGCTGACTGGGGTTCAAGGTCACAAGGGATGTGAAGAGAGATGATGAAAGTGGGGAGAGCTGCCTGGACCCATCCCAGACATTTAGAGAAAAGATAAAAGTAAAAAGCTGCTGTCGAAGTAAAAGACATCTCTCTCTATCACGGGCCCTCTTCAGTGCAATTGTTAGAGAAGAGTAAATGGAGAAAGATGGTTTAAAGACAGAAGGGAGATAGTGAGAACAGGACAAGTAAGTGGGGCAGAAATGTTGGAAAGAAATAGGAAGCAACAGGAGCATTGGACAAAGAAAAAGAAAAAAAAATGTGACTGAGCAAGACACTTCACCTCTCATTTCCACAATCTTCTGGCAATAAAATAGTAACAGTAAAAGAATCACAGAGCATTTCAATGGCTTTGAAGTCCATAAATATTTAGGAGACATTTAAGTGTCCAGTTGATCAGGATTGTGTTAAAAAGAAGGCAGGAAAATTTAAGAGAATGTTCTTAAAGTCTGAAATATTGTTATCAGGAGGGAAAAAAGGAACAGGACTTAGGAACTTAATTTCATGTGTGTAATTTAGTATTAAAATCCACACCTAGGCTTTTTAATAGTAGAAAAGGTTGGGCCTATTTCAGACCAGTAAGAACACATGGTTTAAGGCACACAGACACTCTTTCTTCAGTAACAACCTACTGTGACTCATGTAATTTATTCCTCCCAAGATTCATTCAAACATCTGCAGTATCATTATTTGAGTGTGTTCTACTATTAGCTTTAAAATTTTATAAGCCATACAGTAGGATATGTGACAAGTTGAAAAGTTAAAGAGGGTTAATTTAGAAGTTTTAAAGTAAAGCTATTTTTGAGTTATACAAGTGCAAAGAAACATCTGAATCCAAACCTCCATGGTTACATTTAAACAACTCAGAAACTTCTGAAAGGATTTTCTTCGAACTTCACTCAAGACAAATCCCTCTGGGCTAAGACCAAGCATGAGAATTTAACTCAAAAGGTGATTGTTGTCTGAAGGGGCTTTTTTTTTTCTCTTTTTCCCCCCTCCTCCTTTTGCTTGTTTTGTTTTCAATGTTCTGAAAATAATAAATAGCACTGGAAAATAAGGGTCTGGAGGGTAACTGTTTCATATCCACTTTGTCATTAGAAGAAGAAAAATACTGTTCATAAACTACTTTTTTATTAGAACCAGACCCCCTGCTTTGCCTTTAGCCATTACCAGCAGTCTTAGTGCCCACCTCTAGCAGGCACTTGATAATGCTGTAACTGGGTGGCTCAGAGAAGTACCAAGCTGTACTCTCAGCCCCATCTGCAGCTTCTTTGCATGCCACAGCAGCTCAGTGCAGCTATAATACTACCCTAAATGGACAACTGAGGATTCCCCTTAACAGGAAGGCTTTGGAGAGCAGACAATGAGCAACTCAGCAGCACTCTTTCCTTTGTTTCCTATCCCCAGTTCATGGGAGGTGAAACATACTTGATACCTGTAGACTGACCTAAACTATGTTTGGATTTCCCACCAGTCCAGGATTAGGAAAACAGAAAGGTAGCTGGTAGCCATGCTTTCCTCAGCTCACTGACTGCTAACTTGGTGCATCTGGCAACCTCCTTCATGCCTCTGCTTTATAGCTGAGACTAAGGGACTCACCTCCTAGTCCTGCAGCTGTAGGAACCTCTGCAAAGGAAGAGCTGGAACAACGAAGGTGGCATTTTCTATTTTCCTTCTCAAAGTCCTTGAAGGCAGTCCTCTTTAATAACAGCATCATGGGTCCTGGTAGCTTAATTATCTGGATTCAAAGATTTTTTAAAAAGACAGTGGGGTTTGTTTTTTTTCTTTTTTCTTTTTTCTTTTTTTTTCCCCTGTTCATTTCAACTCTCTCCCACATTTTGTTTTCTACAATTTGTCCCAAGGCAGTCAAGAGCCTTTCCCTCCCCCTTCTATTCGAGCTTGTTTCTGAGTCTCTGGCAGAACCTCCCACAGTTACTCATTTGTTTGTTTGTTTTTCCATTTGCAACTTTTGCCCCCTCCAAAGAGCTGGCTTGCCCAGGGAAATTACAGTAACTTATTTCATTACAAATGCATTCAGAAAGGCATTTTAATTGGTCCTTTTTATGTAGAGCAACATCCAAATTTGGAACTTGTGAAAAACTGAAGGGGAAGGTTTGGAATATATTTTCTAAAATAATTCACCACATTTAACTCAGGCAACACAGATATGTGAAACTTCCCTTGCCTATCTTCCATATACATGACCTGGATTCAAAGCTGCTTTGGGCAAGGGCCAACTCATTGTTTGTGGCCCAACACAATGCAGCTTGCAAGCTGTAGCAATATTGTAATACCTAGGGATTTGTTTCAGGAGACTCTGATTTTGGAAACAAAATACATGTTTCCTGATGACTGCTGACTGCTAACACTGAACACTGGGAAGAGTATCTTACCATAGGCATAGAGAGAAGCATCAGGAATCCAAGTCTTGGGTTCAGTTCTTATTTGTTTTAATTTTTGGGAAGTCTACTGTGGCAAAACAGAGAGGCTTTAAAGTTGGTATCAAGATGTGGTAGCTTGCAGAGGGATAAGCAGCTTCTGGAAGCTCCCTGCTGTAGCACCCTATGGGAGCAGGCAAATTCTGGCAAACCTGTGAAAAATGGAGAAAATATTTTAAAATGTATCACAATATTTAAATCATCAGAAAGCTTTTTTCATTCATAAATGTCCCATCTGCTCTCCACCACCAAACTTCTGGGGTATCATTTTTCAGTCAGAACTTGGCACTCAGCACTTTAAGCTGTCTGCTGCTATCTCATTCATACAGCTTTTTCATTGCAGGTCAATATTATCTGACTAGGTTCAGATTAAATCTTAATACACTGTTCATCTGGAAAACCCCAACTCCAAGCACACTGAAAAATTGCAAGCATAAACAGTGCAGTTTCCATATTAAAATGTATCCCAAAGGGAAGAGTAGCAGGAAAAAAGAGGAGCATGAAGTTATGATCACAGAAGAGAATGCATTTGTTTTTTTCAGCTGAGATTTTATGTAAGACTGAGAGGGAATGTGTGAAAAAAAAAAAAAAAGAAAAAAAAAAGAAAGGCCTGTCTCCTCACTGCTGCCTCTGTAGCAAAGACTTTTACATCAGCCATGGTAAAATTAGGCAGAGGAACAGCAGATCTGAATATTGTACAGGAAGATGTGAAATGAGGAAGAGTTCAATGCAGTTCAAGAATGACAAAATGTAATGAAGGCAAATTGAAAATAAGAGCTGAAATCAGAAGAAATGAGTTAAAGTAACCTAGTATGAAGACACAAGTTTAATTAATAAAGACAGGCAAAGCAAGTTGAGCAGAGAAGACTCATTTAAAATGTCAAAATATATCTTTAGTTGGGGCCAGTAAAGTAAAAATAAAGGCAAGTTATGTAGAAAAACCATGAAAGTTGAGAAGTACAAGATTGGCTTCAAGGATGGGAGCGCTGAGAAAACCTGAGATTACAGAGAAGCTTTTCTGGAAGATGACAGCACTTTAATGTCTTTAATGCTTGTTGCTGCCTTCCAAGTACCCAACATACTGCTCCCTTAGCAAAAAGGATCACAAACTACTTCCTAATCTGTTTAAGCTGAGTCAGGCAGAGTCATTTCACCTGGTGATGAACATGGATATGGGCTAACCAGGCTGGCTTTACTTGTAGTTCATTAGGGAGTGCTTGCTTGGCCTCTTCTGATGGCAGAGCTATGGGAAGGGACCAGGGACAAGCAGCAAGATGTGGCACAGTTTTCAGCTAGTAAATGGTGGCTAGGCACCAGGAAGGAAATTTGCTTGGTCTAGGAGAACATATGAACATGGAAGACTAGAATCAATCCAGACACGTGGAAGGGTGCAAGTTTCTTAAGGCTGAATAAGACTCATGTGAAAAGTTATCATCAGCAATACAGAGTGCAAGAAAAGTTCATCTCTCTACACCTCACTGTTATGAGTAAGGAACACCTTCAGTATCCTTGCTGCTGGTGCAAGGTTAGTATCTGCAGAGTCATATTATGTGCTTAGAGAAGTAACAAGTTTCTGGTTGGTTAGTAGCTATCAGAAACCATAACAGAAGAGACTCATGATTTTACTGTCTCTGGTCCAATAGAAAACTGTAATCTGTGCTAATTAACCTTCATATACTCAGCATTTTTCAATGCTGAGTAATCAGAATTTTTACCAACACAAAAGCCAGGTAAGTTGAAGAACAACTGCATAAGGATTCACTAGGCCACTGTACAGTGGCTTTCACTTCAGGGTAATAGCTTAATACCTGTGGTTCCTTTAGGGACTTGCATCAAGTGAATTGGTACAGTTGAGAAGCACATAAAAACTGAGCTTGTGTACCATTAATTTACTTCTGTGATCCAGAGTGGTTATGTTCTCCAAGGTAGGTAGCTCCTAAGAAGTTTGTTTTGCTTCAGCTATTGCTATAAAGATTAAAAGAGAGGGAAGAATAATTTTGGTTCTAAAAATGGATTAATTTTAGAAACATTAACATCTTAAACTGAAACATAAGTATATTCTTGCTAGCCCCATCTGTGGTGCTCGCTCTAATTATGGCTGAGAATAATCACAAATCAGCTTTTTGTAAGAGAGGGCCACCCCTTCTGCCTTTTTAGAGGGACTGCAGCTCTAAAACCTTTGCAACTACTTTTATATGTAACTTCTATGTTATAATTTAGATTGAGGCTTTTAATGTCTGACTCAGTAGGCCTTATGCTCTTTAGTTTTCCACCATTTATATCCTTATTTTGTGTGCCTATCATTCACATTTCTGGCAAAGTTCAGCTGAAACCAGTAGTGCCCTGTTCATGTTATTTATACTTTGTCTTGCAAAGATTAAGAAGCAAAATTTGCAACCCAGGTCATTCACAGAACATTCTTATACAGCACATAATTTGCCAACAGCTAAATTCATCTTGCTTCACAATGTGAGGCTGTGTACATGTGGTTTCTGATATAAGAGGCTCCATCAAAATCAATGGTATAGGCGTCATATTAACTCAGACACAGCTTTTTCAGGTTCATGAAGTTCGGTCATGTGCCTGCTAATATAGAACACAAATGTAAGCAAGAATCTTATCTGTCCTTTTTAAACAGTGTGAAGTTTCAATCCAATTTACCTTGCATAGATAAAAACATAAATCAGTAGCTGGTCTCAACTGCACATACTAATTCAATGAGCTGGGGATTTGACCACATGTGTATATGCACTCTGGGAACCTGAAGACCTTTCCCTCTACACTGCATTAGGTTTGGATGCATGCCAAGGAACTATCTACAAGCTAAAGGAGAAGGGAAAGGCAGTCTTGACCACCAGTTAGCACCAGGGTCTAGAATACAGGTATGAGCCACAGGTCTGGGATGAAGAACCACCCACAGCCCTGAACGGCAAGATCAGCTGAAGAAAGGCCCCTGTGGCTGCAGGGGGGACCACGGCCCGGGCAGCAGCCCCAAAACACGTCTCAGACAAGATCTGTGGTCAGCACCGTTCAGCTTGGAAAGGGCTTATTCACCTCTTCCCTCAGTTAGAAGGGAACCCCGTACAACACAGATGATCTACAAGAAAGCTCCAAGAAGAGGATAACAAAAAAGCCTCCCTGAACCCCATGTTTTGGCTGGTTGCCTGGTGTGCTGCAAAACAAAGCGCCTTTACGGTTTTGTCCAGTAGGCCTCCAAAGAAGGCGCAGTGACAGGTCTGTCAGAACGCAAAATGAAGGCCAAAATACAAAGAGAAGATAAATATCCACACACAGTCCTCAGGTGTGCTTTGGCACCATTCACATTACATGACTGTTGTTGACCTGACAAGACTGTGACCTGAAACACTGACCCAAAACAGCAGTGCATCCTCACTCCTGTCTCCTCTTTGCCTTGTCCCAAAGACCACTGACCTAGAGGGATGAAGCCTCACGCTTATCATTCTCAGATGCACCTGAGTCCATTCATAATCAGCTCTTCTGCTAAACTGGACTAAACCAGCTCTTTTCATCTGCTTGTCCAGGCAATAGCACATCAAACCCCAGGTTGTTGCTTCAGTTGTGCAAAAAAAGTGAAAGCAGACTACGTTGGGCAGATATTCCTGAGCAGGTTGCCTCACAAACATGACTACTGGTGCCTCCAGTTGACTTCACAAAGGAGGCTGAGGTAAAGGAGGGGAAAGGTAGAATAAGCCTGATGAATGTGAGTATAGTAAAACAAAAAGCTGCTGAACATTGGTTGATCATTCACTACAGAAGCAGAGATTGCTCAACACACTCAGTGTTACTACTGGTCACCTCTGGTTAGACCCCTCCTTATCTACTACCAGAAAAATTAAATCTAAGCCACATTTTGCTTATGTGCCAAAAAAATTTAAAAAAAAAAAAAAATTTATATCAACTATCCCTGTGAATCTGAACAACAGAATTAGTAAAGATCTTTGCACTTGAAATTTATTTTAAAGTTATATGTTTAGCATAATTTCCAGATCAAGTTTATTAAAACCACAAAAGTTCTGTGATGTGAGAACAAGTTACACAGGAATGAAAAGCCAGCAGATCCCCAGCCCACGGGATAGGAGGGCCATCTGCTATCAACATTTAGGAAACACACTTTGAGTGGAAAGTTAACTTGCAGTCTCAGGCTTTGTTGTAGTAACTGAGTTGAGCTCTTAAGCTCTTGTTCTGTCCATAACTCTAGTTCAGAGCACCTCAGATCTAGGCTTAGCTGATGGCCCTAATGTACTATCCTCTGGGAAGTGGCAGTCCTCCATGCTGGGATCTCCTGGGGGAGTCATGCTGAAATCAAAAGAACCTCACACACAGGCACAGGAATCCCTGCTGCCAGGTCCCAGATCATAGTATAAACAAAGCTTGTCCAGATAACACACACAGGTTTGCTTCCTTGAAAAATAGCCAGCAGAAACAATTTGATTGGGTATTTCTCTCTCTGTCTTAACTATATGGGAGTGTCATTTATTTTAGCTTTTTTAAAAATCTATTATGCAAAGTCATGCTGGACCCAACAGTGCAAGTATCCCCTTCACTCTGCTGGTGTTTGGCTTCTTATTAGCAATGTTATCAGAAGGTAAACACACCGCATTGGAAGGTTTGTGATGGAGTTACTAGGTTTTAATACCACACCACGCCGTGTCGACAACTCAGAAATGTTTTAACAGGTTAAAACTATTTTTGGTAATTACAAAGAAGCTGAAAGGAAAAGCATCCCCTCAAGCTGACAACATATATTTTCTACAGAAAGAGACAAGATATGAGGCGATGAAAATTGCACAGACACAAATATTTGAGATGTAACTGAGAGGCAGAAAAATATATTAAAATGATCATTGATTGAGAAACATGGAAAGAATTCTCTCAGCAGGAAAAAAAATTTCACACATCTCTGAGAAAGCACAACAGACGCCATTTTTGTGAAAATACTCCATGCTTCCTCCTGAAATTTTAAAGCCACTTCTAGATTTTTATTATTCTCTCTTTTGATATAGCTATTATTGCCTTTTTTTTAATGTCCTTTTTTTTTTTTTTCTTCACAGATCGAGAAACCAGGTTTCTGGAATGATTAAGACTTTCCTAAGGTCAAACAGTAGATCAGGGGCAAAGACAGAAATAGTCTAGTTCTCCTCGATCTTATTCTCAATCTACCCCATTAACGGATTGTACAGTCATGAAAAATGATCTCTTCCCTGTGAAAACGTAGGTTTTGCAAGGAAAATAACAAGTTCCACCTGTCTCTCCAGCTGATATTAGCAACAGTGAAGATTTCATTCTGCAGAAAAACTGCTGATGTAGCACTTGTAAAAAAAAAAAACCAAAACCAAAAAAAAAAAGAGCCATCAAACCTTCAAATTCATGCACAGATCAGAAACTACTGGCACGTATTCAACAGCTGCAACTACCACCCACTTTCAGAGAGTCGTTGGAACTCATCAGATCTGACTGTGGGGTAGCCAGCAACACCCGGATGGCTCGGGTGCTCATAAAGCTCTTGTGTGGGGCAGGCAGCAAGGTTGGTGCCCCGTGGATTTGGGCAGGTCCCAGCTTAAGATGGGGCACCCCAGTGTCACAGCCCCACGCGCCCTCCCGCACCTGGTAAGCGGAGGACATCAGCAGGGCGTACGCACGTGCAAGTGTTTAAATACTTGTCGCTGGGCTCTACAGGAAAGCCTACAATAGACATTTTGCCTTGGGATGTTTTCTCTACTCTGTGGCAAAAAGGAAATAAAAATATGAGCTACTCTAAGGGCTCTTTCTTTGCTTAACCAGCCCCTTTATTATTATCCAGCTTCTCTTGGAATATACCCTTTCTCCCAACAAGCCTGTACTGCTCCAGAAGGTGAAGCGAAGTTCCCGAGCAGGGGTTGTTGAATGCACACGCACTGCTTCACTTCCCTCACTTCTTGCCACTACGGGTCAAACTGGGGTGGATTTGAGGGTATCCATCCTCAGGCCAGTACAAACCTGTCCCCTTTGGCTGGGTGAGGTAGCCCTTGGGCGCAGACCAACCACATGGGGCACGAGCTGCACTGTCCCCACGGGCAGGGATGGAAGCGCTTAAGGCAAAAAGGTTTCCAGGAGTGCTGGCTGTCCACATCCCCAGCAGAAACCAGCCGGAGGAAGCTTGGAAAGCCCAACCTTTTTCTTCTCCAGAATTAAGACTTTGATTAGCTGCTGGCGCAAGACCAAAACTCCATCTGAAATGCTTCAGACAACCCATCTGCGCTCAGTTTGGGAGTCTGAGGAGCGCACGCCGTGGCCCACTCCTCACCCCTGCCAGGGAAAACAAGGCGGGAAAGAAGCCGTTGAGGAGCAGGGGATGATGGCAAGGGGAGCAGCCTCACCTCCTCTGCTGCACACAAACCCCTCACACGGGCCCTCCAGGCCACCCCAGGGCTCTGTACATGACAGGCTGGCCTGGCCCAGGGGCTCCTGGGGGCCCTTCCCTCTCTTCTCCCTCCCCAAACCCCTGTGGTCCTTCATGAGTCCCTGCACCTCGTGATAGATTTCATAATTATTCAGCCCTTACTACCAACACCGAAATTCATCACTCAAAGCAAATTAGCCGAGATTCATTAGAATAAGACATCTAGTAGGCACATGTACTTTATTAGCCTCTTACACCAATAGTTTTAATTAGGTACATATTTCACAGCTCTAGAGCTACTCAAGTGAAGGGCTGCTTTTATCTCTTATATTTACAGTAACAAGCTATCAAACAAATACCACCATAATTAAACCCAGATTAAAAAAAAAGAAAAAAATTAATTTTTCCTTTTTTTTTTTTTTAAATGAAAAATGACCTACACAAACCTCCAGTTTGGTAAGCTTGGGATATTTAACTAATGAATTAAATGCCCTATTGCCAGGCAGGATGTCAGGGCAGGGTGGCACCTGCCCCTGGCCTGGCAGCCTCTTCCTCCATGTCACCTTTCAGGGGTGGGGGGGGAGCTCTCCCTCGGATAGACACCGTCCTGATGAGAAAAGTGATTAAAATCCAGAACATTCCTGAATTATTAATGAGGAATTTAAATGATGTTATAAAAGAGGGAAATACAGGCGAAAATGTTACACATTCATTGAATTTTCGCTCATGCATAGTAATAAGTTGCAAACACTTTCGTTATAATACTTTCGAAATGGCAGTGCGGGGAGCGGAACGGCGGCACGCAGGCGACAGGCGACACGCGACACGATGCGTTTCTCAGGCCCGCCCGCGCCGCCCGCCACTCGGCGATCAAGGGCGCCACCTGGTGGGCGCTGCGGCGAAGCGCCGCGTGCCCAGCGGGGCCCTGGCGCGGCTCGGGGCCCTGCCCGCGCCCGAGGGACCTCGGGCAGCCGTGGGGGGGATGGGGGGTGGCAGCGGAGCCGGGGTGTTAGTCCCGCAGCCGTGCCCTGTGCTATTGGCTTCCTCGAGTTCAGCGTGAAGACAGGTTTTGACTTTGCGGGTGTTCGCAAAGCCCACTCGCTTGCCCGGAGCACCGTGCCTGCAGACGTTTAACCACCTTGCTACAAATGCTGTAAATTTGTTTAAAAAAAAAAATCGCGGGGAATAATCAGGTGGAGAAAAAAAAAACCCAAACCTTTCTTTTCTGCCCCCTTGCATACATCCAGCCTGACTTGCTCCCAGGGTTTCAGAGCAGGCTGCTGCTGCTGTTTGAGGCCACCAGCCCCGCAACCCAGCCCAGGGGCTGCCTGCACCCATCTCAGACCCCACTGCGACACCTGCTTGTGATTTTGCACCCTTCTGAGTAACAGCGACAGTTGGTACAAAAGGTTTCCCCAGGTCAAAGCTGCAAGTGGCATGTATATCACTACAGCTGTATTTTCTGTCTCAATGTCTATGCAATCTTTTCTGTTAAGCTTTCCCACACTGTCTCTCCAGCCTCCCTGCACCAAAGTGCTGTTTGTGTGGTCCACAGTCACACAACACTTGAGGGTCTCATCTCTAAAGACCTGCTTAATGTTTTACATAATCACACATTGGTGTCATCCACCACAAATTCCAGACATCATTTTCTTCTCCCATAGAGGTGGGAGAAACCTGCAAACCTACAAAAGCAGTGGTCACTAGAACACAACCTTAGCCACAAAGTCTCTTGGACCTGCATGTCCATCTGGCTGAATTCCTTGGGGACATCCTGTACTTTCAGGTGCCTTTCAGTCCAAGAAAGCTGCATTTGGTAACTCTGCAAAGTGACTATAGTGGCAGCAAATAAGGCAAGAACAAAGCCAAGCCATTCTGGACTGCAAGGTCTATGCAAATGCTGCAAGTCCTGCTGAATGCTAACTGGCAGCTTGCACCAATTACTGAGTAATGGGCTCTCCACATGCCCCTTTACTTAATAAGTAGACACAGTCTGCACTCACTTTTGGAGCTCAGTTGTCTCTGGTTGTAACACCAAGTGAATGCTTTGCAGCGGGCTAGCCTCACAGCCACTGACGCTCAGATCCTTACAGCGAATTCTCAACCAAAAGAAACTGCCACACTCTTCTCAATTGGAGCAGAGGAAATAAAGGCTCTTGGACACAGTTCCTACCTAGGAGCTTGCCAGAGCCTAATAATTGCAACATGCTGTGATTCTAAAACAAATGTGTCACGGAGAGATACCCAGGCTAATTCTGACGGAGGTAAATTTGCCTGGAAGAAACTCTTCGTTAGCGCACTGTTATTTCTTCCACTGCTCCAGCTGCTTCTGGGCCTTTTCTCTGTGGCACTGCACTGAGCACATTTGCTATTGTGAGCCACGGATGGCAGCCATGGTCCCTCTGGACAAAGCAGTGATATTCAGATTAGAAACAAAAATTTGTGCTTTCTTTCCTCCTTTGCTTCCTATGAAACTGAATGCCTGGACAGCACTACCTAAAACTTTCACAGTGCTTTGGACACTGTGAACTTATTCCCCATCTTTAGCTAGAGGGAGATGCAAACAGGATTTCACTGAATGCTCTTGAGTTCCACATTTTCTCCCTAGACCTTCAAAGGAATATACTGAGCAGAAGATAATAGAGAAGATCTCTGTGAAGTCATGGTGCAAAAAGAAGTTACTTCAAAATAATCCCAAAGCATCTGAGATAGTTTCCACAAAGAAAGCATCAGGGACTCCTAAAACATGGTTCCCATACATCCTTATTAGAAATGTGAACACCATTACTTTCACAGGTAACACTATGAAATGCTGCTGAAATGTTCAAAGGAACTTTGGTAGGTTTATTTTTATCTTTGGAAAATAAGTTATCACTAAAGACTTTATAAAAAGTAAGAAACTTTCACAACCTGGAATCTCTACAGGCATCATTTATATGCAAAATGTTGTCCCCAGTTTATATCCTTTAGCTGGTTTGCATTTGTGACACTGCAAGGCATTCATAGCCAGGTAGTTAGCATCAGATTATTATTTAAGCAACTGGCTGCATGACTGCAATGCTGTGACTGAAACTTTTGCATGCATGCAAGTCAATGAATTCAAGCCCATGGTTTCTGCAGCAGCCATGATTTGTACCCCGTGTATTACAGACTATCTGACAGTATTACAGACAAGGAGCCATCTCTGTGTGCACCAGGAGAGAGAAATGAACTACTGTAGAGAAGGTCAACTAAAGTTTTAGGTGCCCCAAAATGTACATTGCAATCCGGCTTCATAGGCTTATTACCTATACACTGAACTGTTGTGACCATCTTTATCTGAAATTAATTTCTTCCTAATTTTGTATATACATGTGCAACATAGTGAAGTAATGATGGCTGTTCCATACTCGTTGCCCATGCTGTATTCCAGTTATGTGCCTTGACATCCTGTTAAATGTAGTTACCAGGATGGAATTTCCTTCGGTGTCAGTTTCAAAGTGCATGTGGGAGGTGGAAAGAGAACCCACTGCCTGCTCTAGTTCATTGTGTGAGCCAGGCAGTAAATACAGATGTGGAACTCCATATTCATGTCTCAGCACGGGGAACTCTTCAGTGTCACACCTGCAGGTATTTATAGGATCTCACACTGAAATAAACACAGCATGTGTGGGTGTGGAGAGCTGCACCTGTACTTCTAATGAGACATCCAAAGAAATCCACTCAGTTTTGGTTCAATCCCACTTCACAACATCCTTATACGTTTTGTCCTGCATGCCCCCAGCCTTATCCCTGCTGCTGAATCTTTCTCTGGACTGGGCTGGACTGCCCTATGTATCCATTTTCCTCCTTCATCCAAGAAAAAGAGAACTTTCTATTTTGTCACTGCCTTAATGCTTTCATTCTAAAGACCAGATCCTGTGAACCACCTGCCTGCACAACTTCTGCTGAGTTTAAAGTGGCTGGAACTGAAACTGAGCACAGAAGGCAATTTGCACACACAAACCTAAAACCTCATGGTTTATGCATAATGTGGAGCCTACTACTTATTATATTAAACATACTATTACATCAGTCACAGAGAACAAGGAACACTTCCATTTTTCAGAAGAGGAAACTATGCCAAGGAATCCAAGTAAATTGCCCAAGTAAGCATTGAACATTAGACTAAATTTTGGAACATCCCTACTTACCTGGAATTTCAGGCTGTGAAGCAATTTAAAGCTCCTTAAGACAGAACAACCGGCTGCCAGTATGGATAGGCATCTCATCACTGGTGCTAACCTAAGAGTATAGGAGAAAACATGGAGAAAATTAAATCATTATTGCTATGCAAATATGCTGCACACACTGGATATGGACTTAGAAATATTTGGACGACCAGTTGTAGTCCAAGCCCATCATAAAAACATATCTGTACATGTTTTTAAGGAAAGAGGAATAATTAGACATGTAAGTTACTCTTTCAATTTTACAATCAGGCTAAGAATTTCCTCATGGCAACTGTAGAAGGATAAAATACTGCCTGGTCTTTAGCCCAAGGAACTCTGAGAAACAAATTCCACTCTGATTTTTCCTCATAACTGGCTAAATCAGTCAATCATTAGATGACTCAGTTAACACACTTATATCACTGATATTATAATATCTCAAAACATTTTCTTTTATCTATAAAGAGGTCCCCTCTTTATCCAGCTACAATTTCTGTTTCCCCTTCTCTTCTAATAGATGCCTGGGTGAAAGAGAGATTTGTTTTATGACATTTACTGTGGTTGTTGTGCTGACATCAGAGAGTCAATGAGAAGAAGTATTTATACTTCTATTATGCCTTCGTTGAACTGAACAAGGTGTTCAACAGGACATTTTAATTATAATCCCACTTCTAACAGCATGAGTAAAGGTGTTTAAAAAACACAATCAAGCATGAAATAGAACAGTAAACATGCCATTTCAATTACAAAATTATGTATAAGCACATCCTTGCACAGCACAACATTTGAAGACTGCAAGAAATGCTTACATCTTATCTGAAACCCTGGGAGGTTTCATGCACAGGGTTGAAGGAGGCAAAATGGTCTCTCCTCACACTCTTTTGTTCACTCACACTGAATTTTTTACTCCAGAGAGAAACTAATGAAGTCCCAGATTGAAAATTTTTGTACAGGTTTCCATGGAAGAAAAGTAGTCATGAGTTGGGTGAGTTTGTTTGTTTGTTTTGGGGGTGTTTTGGTAGTTTGTTTGTTTGTTTTGCATTGCAGTGTCATGTTAGACACTTGTTCTGTTTGGGGAGCTCTTTTTCACTTCCCACCACAATGGTGCTGAAAAGCAAATGCACTAGCAGATCCTTGTCTTGTTATCCACCACCATCTACCTGTACCAGTACAAAATACTCTCCACCATGAATGCATTGAGGCAAATACTGTATCATGTTTATAGATACATTATCTGATGTGATCCATCAGAAATGCCTGGGCATATGTGGCCCCTCTGGGCACTGCAAGATGCTGGGCTGCCCTGTGAAGTGTTGTAAATCCCCTGGGCTGCCAGGAGATTTTCACCCCTCACTCAACACCACAACACTGTGGACTTCACCAAGTTCAGGGAACTGATGCAATACATTATTTTACAGTGGATGCATGGGGAACATACTGAATTCCAAAATTGCACTCTGGAAATAGCAGAGGAGCTCACTTCCCATTGCAGAGACATTCCAGGAGTTTATAAGTGAGAAAATGATGCCTTGTTTGGCAAAGTCCACCCTCTGTCCAGTGAATCGACACACACTGCTTAGAATAATACAGTAAGGTTGTCACAGAAGCCTGACATTTGAAAGGTTTCTGTAACTCAGGGTTTTTTGGCATCATGAGCAAAAGGAAACACTGGTGATTCCAGTGGCTGGGGCTGGGGACAGGGAAAGGAGGCTCGTTCTGTCTGTGTAGAGGCAAACATGCAGGGAAAAGGCAGATGAGATGGTCAGGGCCAGAATCACCAGCTTTCTGAAGCCAGATGGGAATGTGGATGCTGCTAGATGGGACCTTCCCCCCTCTTTAGGCAAACTCCTCTCCCTAAAGCAGCAGCACAATGCCAACCTGCTTCTCCTGCACTCTGGAAGCACAGATGAAGCAGGCACTGAGGCCACAATCACTTTGCTGCCCTAAATACTTGCCTGCTTGGCCAGTGTTTAATGCCAGCTCTGATGGGCACATAGCAGAAAAACCTGAGCACTGCACTGTCCCACTAAGGAAAGATGAAATCTTTCCTTCCCTGCATGTGATATCACTGGCACTCCAGGACAAGTTGGCAATGTGGTGAATATTCTTGCCAAAGGATGGCTGAACTATCCTGGTCTGTCTTATGCAGCCCTTGGGGAGATAGTTTGTCCACACAGCCCCAGAGATGACAAAATTGAACAACTCACTTCTTTGACCTGCAGATTAAACTTGAACCAATGTAGGATGCATGAAGTTCCCAAAGAGATCTGGAGATCATAATGGTGTTATCTTGTGATCTGGACTATTATCCTTTCCAGAAACCATACATTCTGTTTAAAAGAACATGAAATTGTTCGTAGTATTGAGTCACCTTCTACAAAATCTGACCTGGAAATTACTGTGTTATTGTGATTTGAAAATAATAACTTTCTCAATAACTTTATGGTCACTTAGATGAACCTTTAAATACAGCAGCCAATTAGGTGAAGTATATAAGAATTAGTATTTAATCATCTGCCAAACACATATGTAAAACCATTTAATCAACAAGAAACTATACTGGCATCTTTAGGTATTTAACAGGACAGACAGCATGAAAAGTTTGACTGCTATCCCTTTTTTGAAACACAATTTGTTACTCTGTCACTAGCCTTTCAGAGCTGAAGGAAAAACAGTATATTTTTTCCGTCTCTGGAAGAACCTGTCTTTCTCAAAATGCCAGATCACCTCATTAGTGGAAGCCTTGGTTAGCTTGTAGATAGCTGGCAGAGGTGTTTTGTTGTGCTTGTTTCCACTTCATTTTTCCCTGCTATTATGAGTAAGTAGAAGTAAAAGCACAGTTTTCGTTGCCTTTAATGGGAGCAGAATCTGCTTTTACTTCATAGCTATTTTCCATTCTTCTTCTGGCATTACACAGAAATGCTTGTGAGGTGAGACATGGTGGTGAGGTGACTTGGCAGCGAGGGTTCCAAAAGCCAACACTAAATGCAGATAACATATTTTTAACTAGTTATGCACATTTACAAGCCCTGACAGAAATGTAAGAGAAGCTGTATATGGAGAAGTCATTAACTGAGATTTAAATTTGGGAAATACAGGAAATACGGGGAAACCTAAAATTTAAGGTCCACATTTAACATCCCTCTACTTCAAGAAAATCAGCAAATGGGGCAGGGTTGTGAAGTTCATTTATACTAGAAGAAATGTACGAGACCTACCTGATTCCTACAAGTTCTCCTTGAATTTATGACATCTATTAGAGGAGAGCTGTGCTGCTTTTGCTGCCTTTCACAGCTGCTGGAATCAGTTCAGGCCCTCACCAGCTTCTGGATAAAATAGGTTCCAATCTCTACAATGAAGCAGAAGGGTCTCCATGGGTTTCTTACCACCAGATATAACTTGGGGCATAATTAGAAATTGGGATCATAACTAGTTGTTTCTGAATAGTTATGAGAGGTAATGATGCATGGGAAGGAAAACATCCAATGAAAATAATGTAATTTTCAAGGTCAGTTTTAGAAAACCATATGTTCTTCTTTGTACATTCAAGACAGAAACAAGCATGGAGCTTGGTATTTGAAAAGTCAGATTTTAAATCTAAGCCATTGTTCAAACATCTTCCTTTGCAATGAGAAGCAGAAATAACCTAGGCAAAGATAATGTTAGTCTGACTCCCAGCTCCCTCTTTGGCTCCCCTGTGGAATTAAAGAGCAGTCTTAGGGCTGGTCTAGCTGAACCTGCCTCCAGTAGGTGTTTGTTTCTCTTCCACAGGCACGAAGGCAAAGGAGACTGAAAAAGAGGTAGCTGAAAGATGCTACATTTGCTTTGCAGAGTACAGCCAAAATGGGAGCTGTAATCACAGAGAAAACAGTCTGTCTGAAACACTATTTCTGCTTTATTGTGTAAATACAGGAACTATGACTTCATGTCTCACGCTTCAAGAGACATACTTTCAGGCCTGTTTTCTTCCATATCAGAGCTCTAGGAAATCCAAAATGTGTCTCTCTATTTCAGTTGTGGCTCGAGGTTAATCTCTAGAAACAAGTAATGTAACATTTCCATCTATCTTTTCTACTCTTTTGGCGGCTTTAATTATACTAATATACTATGACAATTTAAACAAGACACATCTCAGCTTCTGGCCTGCTCTGTAATGGTTCAGCTGCTACATGTGCTTCAGCATATTTTGCTCAGAAAGACTGCTGGAGGCAGGGAGGAGGTAGAATAGTGCCCTTCTGTCATGAGAGATTTCACTGCACTGATCATTGTATGTTTGACAGATTCTTTGTCAATGTCAAGTGTCTTTTGTGGTTAAGCCCAGTAAAGCTAAAACAAAAGGTCTCCTAGATATTAGATATATAGTGACATTACTGAATTCACTTGGAGGCAGTAATTTTTTGCCAGCCTATGAAAAGAAAAATGGAGCTAATGGGAAAACAAAAGGAAGATGCTGGCATGCCTTTTTAGCTATTTTTGTTTATGTCAGACATCATGATTGACATCTGGCCCAGAACACCCCTTCAACCATTGAGGCTGGTGTCATGAAACAGAACAAAGAGAAATTGCCAGCCAAGAAAACACCACTGGCTCAGAAAGCACTGCTTTTTGTTTATTTTCTTTTAAGTGTTTCATTTGCAGTAATCAGTATCATTACACAAAAGTAGTTCACTCACATGCACCCCACACTTACTAATTGGACTTTTAAGTTTCCTTCGTGTTTGCTTTCTTCCTGCCTGCTTGAATGGCACCGTGGTGCTGGTTTGGTTGGATGACAGTCTGTCATAACAGTGATGTTTGAGGTTAGTGAAAACTGACGTAAAAAATACAATCCACTGGCCTTTAACTGAAATAGCAGCTCTGTTTTCTGTGGAGCTGGCAGGCAGAATTTTTAAACCACTTTCACGGTGAAGGCCATTACAACATGTTTTTCTCTGTATCAAGCAGTTCCATCATGAAGTACATTGTCTATGTCTGTCATATCAGGATATTGCCTTTGAAGACCATTTTGTTGTTTCTTGTGTGGGCACTTCTCTTGTTGAAGTGCCCTAAAAGGATTAGGGGAATTTCATGGTCACTCTCCAGGGCCAGGCTTTAAAAAAGTGGCAAAAAAAAGCTTTAAAATTTGTTTAAGAGTGATTTTTGTAAAATAGCAGTGATCGGAATAGGTCTTACAGACACAAAACCACAAGGAATCTTTGTCACCAGTGTTCTGGAAGCACTGCAGAATTTCAGAGACCTGGTCAAAATGATGTATCAGCAGGAGCAAATTATTCCTTACATTTCTAACTGCATCTTGAGAGTATGATGCTGAATGTAACAGGAGCAAAAGAAGACTTTTCATAAGATGAGACAATGACAGTCCATCCGTCACTTTCCTCTGTACAGTTACATGTTGGAATCATATTCAGAACACTTACCTTACTAAAAACTATCTTAATCCCTTGAAAAAATTCCAAGTGAGTTGGCTTTTGACCACATGTGCTGGAGCTAACCATGCTTGCAGCTTTTTAATAGGGCACCTTTCAGTACTGAACACTGGGGTATATTCTGTAGAAGCAGACATTTAACTCACCTCAGCATTAATAGCAGATATGCTCACACATCGAGTGGAGAATTTCTCTGTGTCTCTTTGCACAGTGCTCTAAAAAGAACTTTGAATAAATTGAGAAAAACAGAGAGAGAAGTATATTAATTTTAAGGAGATGAAAGCAGTACATGTCACTCCTAAATTTCATGGAAAATGCACCGTTAGTAACAAGGATGAGTAGAAAATTTCAAAATCATTTTGAGCAGCATTAAAATCAGTCTTCCCTGATTTTCTGTTTTCCCCTTCTTTTCAAAGCACATACATTAAACTCATTTTATGCTTATAATGTATATAATGATTCTAGACAACATAAGAAGGACACTGGGATTCATCCTATTTCAACGTATAAAGTGGCAAGCCAATTTATGCAGCTTAAACCATTGCTAAAGAAGATGTATCAAAAATTGCCTGTGATCATTACAAATAACAGCCTGAAATGTTCACAAGAAGCTGTTTGCTTATCATATTTTCATTAAAACATCTTTTCACCTGCTTTGCTTTTCCCATGCCTGTAACCTGCATTGTAATCAGTCTTATTAACTGAGCACATAAATATGATTTATTATGGTCTGATAATGGAAGCTGCATGGACCAAGAGAAGGGATATATTGTCCTTTGATAAAATGGCTCTTTTCTCTCAAATAGAGCTCTATCATGAGAGCATGCAGAATGTAGTGAGTGATTATTTCCTGAGGGTGAATGATGGCAGAACCCTACAGAAAATTTTCTTGTTGGCCATGACAGCCTCCGAGTGTCCCCAAATCTCACCGAGTTTGACAACCTGCAGACACTTTTGATGAACTGTATTCTTCTGTCAGAGACAGCCTGTCTGGGAGGAGAAAAGGGAACCTTTATCGTCTGATCTGCTATTATTGTCTTGATCTTTTATAAGCAATCTCTAATGCACATGAATATAATATCCTTTCACACAAGTGCCAAACATAATAGAAATGTAGTTAAAGGACTCTTTTCCCAGTTATGTAAATGTCCTAATACCATAATTAGAAAAGATGGTTTGTGAATGATAGCAGTAAGGAAAGGGTAATCAAAATGTTTTAACATTATCTTTCTGTTTTAAAGACCAAAATCTATGACAAATAGCATTTATGGTAGGCATGGGGAACCAGCTTGTGCTGAAGCTTTTACCTAAAAGAGAATAGTTTTGAGCATATAACAGGTGTTATATTTTCATAAAACACATAAATGGCAGCTGGTCTTAAGCCAGGAATGATTACTGGCAGATATGGCTTAAAGAAAATGAGTATTCCACTCAAAATCCCTCCATGGCTGTTATAGAAAGAACAAAGAGTTATTATTAAGTAGTGTTTTTGGACAAAGGGGTGTTCAAGACCAACTAAGTTTGCCAACAAATCTCTCTTTTATCTACATCCAGAAGAACAAGCATAACAAAATCTTTTTCAATTAACAGCTGTACACATTAGCAAAGCACCGGTCTCTCTCAGCTCGAGCAGTCTGGCTGATTTATCACCAAAAAATTAAATGTTTGGGGAGAAGTTTTCCAAGCTGCCCAAGTAAAAGCAAGATACTTGATTTTTCATTAACCTTTTGACATTTGGAGCTGGGATGCCCCAATATTAACTACTAATGGTCTTTTGCATTACCAGTCGGTGTTGAGAGAAGTCCCAGTTGTCAGAGTCAAAAGGTTAATCAGCAGTTTCACACCGGTGTTGTGGTCAGAGTTAGCATGTTTCTGCCTGAACAGGAGGAAGAAGAAAATAAAGTCATAAACAGAAAA
Source organism: Ceyx cyanopectus (assembly GCA_013401355.1). Classification (NCBI taxonomy): domain Eukaryota; kingdom Metazoa; phylum Chordata; class Aves; order Coraciiformes; family Alcedinidae; genus Ceyx; species Ceyx cyanopectus. Next base: position 167,268 of record VYZU01055368.1, read on the forward strand.
CTACATCCCAACATTATGAAATATTTTTTTTGGTTTTATTTTGGATTTTTTAAATTTTATTTTGGTTTTGTTAGACAATATTTAATGATCTGTTTACTAAATATGCTGAATTTTTAGAGGACTTTTCTAAACGTTGCTGAGAAGCCCAGGTCCAAATAAGTGGCCAGTTTGGTTTATTCTACTTTTCGTAAGGGGAAAAAAATATGAAAATTACACTTTACTTACTATTTACCCACCAAGTGTTCAACCAAGGCCAGTATGAGGCAAAAGCTCTCCAGATCTGTTACCCATGGAGGTTTAGAAAAATCCACCCATCCAACTGGGACTAATTAAGCCTGAGAGTTTTGTGCTGTCCTGGCAGTGAAGATACCTGAAAGCCCCCTCATTCAGGGAGAATTTCATAGTGCAGATGCCATATCAGGAACAAAGTGTGTCCAGTAGCAAGAACTTCAGTGTAGACTTTTCCTTCCTGCCCCTTTCTGTCTTCACCA
>VYZU01055372.1:0-22065 GCA_013401355.1 Ceyx cyanopectus
GAAAGTTAATTTTTAATTATACTTCAATTATTATAGAAAAGTATGGTTTTGTCAAAACTATCTTTTGTGTACCCTTAGAAAAAGTTATTTGTCTTTGAGTACCACGATAAATTCAGTTTCATATTTCCTAAAATAGAATTAATTCCTTTCTTGCTTTTTTTTTTTTTTAAAAAAAAGAGAGGTTTTGAGAGGTTTAGAGAGGTGAAGCTTAGATCATCAAGAAACAAGATTTTATGATGCATGTTCTGAAGTCATTAGGACTTTTAAAAATCTTTCTTAGAGGTTCAAAGGTGACATATTTACTTTCCTCAATAACAGGTATTGCAAAATAATGTACCTTGAATTTGTGTTCACGTGCACATAACTAGACACACAAAATGTATTCAATCTTTTTTTTCCTATTTCTTTGATTCTTCCATGTTCTCTCTTCTCTTCTAAAGATCTCTTAAATTGGAAACAAACTTTCAAGTACTTGAACACGTAAATCTGTTTTTTTGGTACTGTGCAAGTTTTCCTGTCCTAACTTGATTACATACAGCGCATTCCTTTTCTCCAAAAAGCTTGCATTTTAAATACATTAACACAATACAGTGATACACATAAAACAAGTATGTATTTTAGTATGTCTATACAGTCAAAGGACTGTTAAGGTATAAAGACTTCTCAAGCACATTTGACAAACTTTCCAAATGTGAAGATGCCGTTTCAAACAGAGATTTCAAAATTGAGGGACTAAATTCTAAGTTAATTGCACTGGAATTTGTTTCAGAACAGTAGGTGAACATGGACAGATGAAGCTGTCAGTAAAAGTGAAATTAGTTGTTTGTATGATTTTAAAACTACATTATAGCAACTAATATAAACACTTCCATCAGTTTACATCTTCCTAATATGATTTACTTACATTTCATCTGTCTAGTGAAAAGCCTTAACTGTGATCATTTCTTAGCTATCTTCTTAACAGTACTACTGTGTAAATCTGACTCACAACCAGTTGATACTATTTTAATGACAAGATCTGTAGATTCCAAATGGAATGAGGCAATTCTATTTACTGAGATTCCAGTGAGATCTGACAACTAAACTGCACCAACTGGTTATTAGGAAGGTAATGGAGAGAGGAGATGCAGATTGTCTGAGATTCTGGAGCAGGTTTAAACTGTCTGTAGTGAGTTTTATCTATGTAACCTGGAATAATTTCAAAATCAAAAGTATTGTCTAAATTTTCTCTGTTGTCATGTTTTGTTTACTTTTACTGCATACCATTTGTTCTTTTCCTAAATGGAAAGCAAAAGGAAATTATTTTACTGTATTTTCTGAGGTCTGAATTTTTTCACAGCGACTTTTTTTTTAGAGGTTGAACCTTCTCTAGTGCATGTAGAACATATGTGTATTCCAGAAAAATGCACATTCACATTGTTTTCTTCAACATGTTTTTCCCTGCCCTCTTACAGCTTCACCTTCTATTTCCTTTTTATTTCAGTTAGTAACAAGCTTTACCCAATTATTCTTACGTTCTTCAATTTTCCTTTGTCTTTCTCATTCATGCGTGTTTTCTCAGTAAATAGAATTTATGAGATTATTCTAGTTGGTTTATTGTTTTTTCTTCTCCAGGAATGAACAGGAATTGAACCAAAAGGAACATTTCATTTTTTTTCCTTAGCTTTCTTTTTCTTGACCTATTGTTTCTTTGAAATGTAGTCTCCATTAATCTGTTAGAGCATGATCTTCAAGCATCAGTGTTGTTCTTAGCACTTCAAAGAAGGAAGAGTTGACAGGCAATGCCACTAAATGACTGATGTGTGTGATTTGTTATGCTGGATAGTAATAATTATGACTAACTAAATTTTGTTGAGGGCGGACACCAGAAAATATATGTTGTATTAAGATACATCTTCATTTTTTTAAAGTGATACTGATTAAAACTAATTTTATCTACTTTTAATGTAACATTTTACAATATAAGTTTTCAGATATTTCTGAGATCAAAAGATACAACAAAGTGTAACTAAATGTGGAGTTTTTTTGCATCCAGTACAGATATTTATTTNCAAGATCATCACTATGCACCTTAATAATATTTTCATGACATAGCTAACAGTAGCATCAGTGTTAGAGTTGGTATTATACAGTATCTTTATGAAAGTTGACTTATATCCACTATCTCAAGACTCCTCTTTCTGTGAGGTATTCGTGGATACTTGTGTCCTACAAGGTACATTACTAGGAGGTTGGCATTGCAGTTACAGAAGGTATAATCAGGAACACAGCTCAGGTTTTCAAAACAAAACTGAAATATTCATTTGTGTCATCTGCTTTATTTTGCAAATTAAGTGGTTATTTTTCTACTCGCAGGTACATACACCTCATGCTTATGGTATACCTCTGTGTTATTAACTTTATTTCCCAATATTTGTTTTGAGTATCTGGCTGTGGAGTTGTTTTGAGTGGTTCATCCTGAATTCAGGGTTAGTTGCATGCACACCTGCACACTTGCATTCTAATTACATGTCAAGATATCCAAAACAGTATTTTTCTACTTGAAAGCAGAGGAACCTCAGCTTTGGATTTTGATGTTTAATTTATTTATTCCAGTTTTGACATCAACTGCTTCTGACATTCTTGCTTTATTCCCAAAGGATCCTTTAAGAAAATATAGCTCAAATGATGTTTAATAATCATTAATTTACATGAAATCCAAGAATAATTTTTATTTAACAAAGTAAAGGTAGTAAAATGAGTCTGAGACTTAGCTCAGTGTCTTTGTCTTAGGTCCCAAGTGGACTTGTTATTTGTCTGGCTTTCAGAATAAATGCTATCAAAATTCTGCTTTGTTGGAGAGCGTAAATCTGAAACTCGTGTTCCTCTGGGTATTTTCTTTCATTTGATGTTAACAATCCCTTCTTCATTGTATTATTCTTCATACATATTGATTGAACAGTGGCAGATTATGTAGAGCACTCCATTGGCAGACTCTCAGAGGTAAAGAAATCATTCATTACGATTACATTTAATTTCAACATCTGTTTTTCTCTCTATCATAATTCTAAGAAGCTGAAGATATAGAACTAACTGTGCAAATCAACAAATTAGAAGTTTTTTCAGGAATAAATCATATGTTTAGAGTGAGTGGTATGGAAGAGCTAAGGCACTCCACCTTATATTTTTGTATTGCTCTAAAGGAACTAAAGATATCTGGTAATCTTTGATATTTTACATTCTCTCAGTGCTAGTGAACAATTCAGAACAAAAAAAATAGCATCAGATGATATAAAACCACTTTGATTTTTTTTCCTTTTTATAACTAGTCAGTTTACTTCTGCATGTTTACATATAATCCACAAACTCTCATTTACTTCATTTGTCTTGGCATGATATCATTTGTTATTTCTTTGATTGAGCGAGGCTTTGTCTCTCTTGTCCCCTTTGGGGTAAGCATGATAGGGAAACACATGCAGAAAATAAGAGGAGAATAATCTGTCGGTAGCATGAATGATAAAGAGTAGGAGGCAGGAAAAAATGAAATCTGTTTAATCCAAGAGAAACAAACAAACCTTGTAATTAAGGGTACTGTGATCTATAGAACTGAGGATAGAACATATATCTGTCTTAGTTTTCACAGAGAACTAAACATGCAATAAAACATTGTGTGAAATAAATTGCTTGAATTGAAGAAAGAAAATGCAAAAATAACATGAATCAGATGGCTTTCCAATTAATTGTGATTTATTTATATTGAATTACACCCTACACCTTAAACCTTCTGGGCCATGTTCAACCTTTTGTTAGAAAAGAGAGAGCTCCAGAGATCCATGGAAGTTATATATATCTCGAGGTTAAATTTGGTCCTCTGCTGAAGAAATTAAGTGCTGACTGTTTAGGCAGCCCACCAATATTTCACATCAGACTGCAAATGGATGTAGCTGTAAGGAATGAAATTGCCGTAGAAACCCCAGCTTAAAAGTAGATGTGATTACTCACTTATAAAAATGGTAGAGGTGCTCATTTGGCTTTTAGTTTAAGTACAAAATATGCCTCTGCACTTTACTAGGATGCTAATCATCTCGCACGCAGGGGGAGATTCAGTGGATTCAGCTCCTGAAACCACTTAGCTATTACATTGCATAAATCTATAGTTCTGCAATTTATATTTCAAAAGTCACTCGAAGAATCATCCTGATACAATTACTGTAGATGAATTTCCAGTCAGGAATGGGTCATTTAATAGATTGCTATTGGCATATGGAAACCCCAGTCATTGAACCCAGCTCATCTCAACTTAATATTAGATCTAAGAGAGACGATACCTGTCACTGTTGTTTGAACTTACTGTCTTCACTGAGAGCACTGAGCTTGCTTGAATTTTTCACTGCATGGGGTAACTTTGCAGTTACTGCAGCAAACCCTTCTCTGAGAAAGTCAGGCAAGGCCAACCCAAACCATACCATAGTTTTCTTCCCATAGTTGTTTCATTAATCATAATTACTCTATACTGGGGTTAAACTTGATTGTGCCATTTTAATGCCATTCACAGCTTCCTTTGATTTCTGCTGGATTTACACACAGATTTTTTTGTAGTTAAAATAGAACTGTTTAAACTGAATTTTATTCAAAGCCTGCAAGTAACCAACCAAAGTCTTCTGAATATATTGAGTGCTAATGATCAGAAGATATTAGGATCTCTGTTTTATACAGCTCACAAAAATGGCAGATTCATTAGGCTGACTTCTAAAGTTATTTTATGAAATATAATGCAGGACAGAATTGTGCAGTAATATTTTGTACTGACTCATTCATTACCCAGATGATCTTTGGAACTTTTTTATTCTACTTATAGGCCTCGTCTGTCTCCAGTTAGTTATGACACATCTCTTGGAATCACAGCACAAAGTGTTATTGATACAGCTTAGTACACTGCAGCATGAATCATATAAAATTGATGTACTCCATGGTTGATACCAAAAGTAAACAATTTCAAGTAGAGTTTCAATTCCACTCTGATTGGCAGCCAAGAGCTGCAAAATAGTGCAGGGGGTTTGGGGACAGATATATTAGCCTATCTAATCAGGAAAGCTGTATTTTTTAAAGATCTGTGCAAACAGCACTGAATCAAAGAGATACACTGGGGAGATCTGAATGGGAGTAGTTCAGAATGTTTCAGGGAAGAAACGTGTATGAGGTTCTGTGCTTCATAATATACCGTTTTGGACTCAGTCTTTTCCAAGCTAAATGATTCTGTGATACTGTGATTTTGGTCAGTAGCCTGTGTTAATAAGGCCACTGCTTATCTAATCTGAAGTTTCAAAATTCCTTGAATAGTAGTAATATAGGTGAGAAAATTGTTACAACGAATCCAGTTTGCACAAAGAACTAGGCACATCAAGAAAGTCCTCTGAAATAAAAAAATATAGTAGAAATTTTCTACTATAAAATGATGGAAAAGGGCACTGAAACAATGTAGAAATAACAGTTGACAAACAAACTGCATTTGTAACCATAATTACAGAGAAGTGTAATTTATGGCTTATGACGAATGCTGGCACCTTCTAATTTCTGCTTTAACCTTTATGAAATTTTAACATAACCAAATCATTAAATGGGTAGAAATCAGTTTGCCAAGCTGGTGTTGCAGCTTAGTATTAAACCTACACAGTAATTGCAGTGTTTATTTTGACGCTGGTACACTGACACCAGTTTTGTGATTTGTTTTGTTCACCCAAGACGAGGATTACAAAGACTAAGAACAGTGCTAATCACTTGTAAAAAACCAAAATCATCTGTGACCTTTCACAGTAAAAACTGATAATGAAAATGTTACTGTTAAATAGGAAAATAATTTATTTAATGGAATAATTTGTTGGAAAACAATTTGAGACTGTCCTATGTCATTAAAATTTTTCAGTAATGGATAAAACACAGAACCTGTATGGCCCTTCCTTGATATGGTTTTCTTTCAAATCATTGGTTGGTCGGTTTTTATTTTCTATTACTTTTGAGTCCAAAATCAAGCTGGGTCAAGACTGCTACTACTACTTTTTTTATTCTAATATTTCTTAGTATTTCCTTGTGTTTTCTTCTGTACAAGCCACATCTTTGTCTTTAGGTGCAGCTAGAGAAATGAGATTCACAGATTAGAGATATATCTGTACTTTCTTGTACCTGCAGTCCTTTCCCCATTTCCATTATGTTTTCAGTAATTGCTTTCCCACTATATTTTAATCTCCATTATATATATTTGCCTTATTTTCAGAATTAATCTCCTATTTACAACAGACTCCTCGATCATGTAGCAATTAAGAGAAATAGAGCAGCATCTAACAAAAGTAGGTGCTATGATGGACCTTCAGTGAGTAGGATATGGAGTTAAGTCAAAACTAGGACAAATGGGAACATCTTATCAAATTCTGTGGTTCTGTAGTTTATTCTGGAGCTTGTTTTTTTAAACATGCAATGATAATCCTCTCCAGTCTCTTCCCATTCTAGCTTTCCATGTATCTTAGGGGAGAAGTAGGGCTACTCTGAGGCATAATTTATTCTGCTATCATCTTTCTTCTAGTTTATTTTATTTGAAAACTATATATTTGGATACATACTTAGCTTGCCTACAGAACTGAATTGCACAAACTGCAAATTCCTATGTGTAAACACTGGATTTTAGCAGTAAGACTCAACTTTGTCCTCTTTGGATGCACAAACCATGAGAGTGTTTAAGTGAATCTGCAAATTCTAAGTAGATTTAGTAAGGTCACTTCCTTTTACAGTGTAAATCAGTGTAACTTCAGCACATATGTACCTGCTTAGATGGAGCCCTTCAATGGAGTTCTTCATGTTTGCTGAGTACTTAGCTTATGGAGCTTTAGTACTTTTTGCCTTATGTAGACAATGGTAGAAAGCACGGTAGATTTAGTGTCAGAAGTAGTTCATTTGTGAACCTTTGTCCAGCATGGTTTTGCTGGAGGGCTGAGAAGATGTGAGAAACACACACGAGTATCCATCCTGATTCTGGTTTTGTGGTCCTGGAACACATCTGGGACAGAAATGGGTAGCAGGGCAGGGAGAGGCAAGGCTGATCTTGCTGAGAATGGGAGAGCAGCCAAGAATTGTCCATAGCTGAGACCTTTGTTTGTCACTGTGTAGCTTGCTGGCTATGTGAAAAGCAGGACCCTCTGCTCACCTTAAGGGTATGGACAGTTATGATTGTGGATGCTTGTTTAGTAAATAGATAACGTGCAAAATACATATGTTTTTACTCTATTTCAAGTAGAAAGGGGAATATTCTTGTTAAATGGGTAAAGTTAGGTACTGCACCAACTCTTATCCTGTGAGACTTTTTTAGTCTGTGATTCAGTGATAGGTAAATAATTGTTGTTGATCAATTAATTTCATTAATCCTTCTTAGAAATGTCTCAGTCTTCTGTAAATAATGCATATTTCCTGGTATTTGAGAAGTCACTATGGTCACTAGAGACCTGAGGGGACCTTAACTTTAATTTGGCCAGGTTAAAGGACTTTAAAGTGATCTTACTGTTCAGAATTACTTGTTTAGTACAGATACCTGAATATACATGGCCATACCTGCATATATGAGAAAAATGGGCCTTTTAAAAATCAGCTGATCTGAAACTGATCCATGAACTAAAATTACTGGTTATATGAAATTATTTTGAAGTATATTTATCAACCTTTTAACTGGTTACTGGTGAGTTACAAGCAGGTACTCGGAGCACTTTCTAAAGTTTAGATCTGATACTGTGGCTTTTAACCCAGTAAGCTTTATTTAATGAATCAGCATTTTTAAAGTAGCAAATGGTGGTGGAAAACTACCTTGAGGCTCATAAACTTAATGACGTCTACCTGGCAACTAGTGCCAAAGTCTGAACACAGGAATACAAAATTACTCCTGGTTGTAGGAGCAAAGTTCAAACACAATTTCTGAAGCATTTCAGGACATGGATTAGACCAGTTTGCACTTGCACATAGACTGACTTACTTTCTTTACATGTTCAGCAATGCTCAATATTTGCTACCTTTTTTTATCATCATCATCATAATTATGCTCTTTATTTAATGTACATTTGTCTTGAAAATTATGTTTGTAAAGTTCACATAATTATGATGTCCTGAGTGATTCTGTCCTATAAAATACTGAATTATATGAGTCAGAGAAACAGCTCTACCATGTATACTGCCTTTAATATTTCTTTTAATGTTACCAGAGGTGTGCAAAATTCTATTTTGAGTCACTCTTTTTATGAGTTGAATTTCTTTATTTAAGGGAATTATCCTAGATTTACATTTTTATGTAACTTTATGAACAGAAGGCCTGAGTCTCTGTTTTAAATCTATTAAAAATGAATATCAGTTTTGTTGTATTTTTTTTAAAGTGTACCTGAGTGTAGCCTAAAGACATTTGACATTTTGAGAATAAAGACTAAGCTATATTTCATTGTTATTGTTTTGAGTATATCCTCTGTCTGAAAAAATTAATGTACTTCATAGTAAAGGTACAGTTACAGAATTATTTGAAATTTTGTCTTATGAAAATGTCAAGATAAAATTATTTACTGAGCAACACACAGACTAATATAAGCTTCCTGTACTGAAACCAGTTTACAAAAGACATAACGTGATTTTCTTAGTTTAGAAAGATAAAAATAAGAGCTGTGTTCTGTCACTAAATCTATCTGCAGTGTTTAATTTATTAATATTATACTGATACTTTACCTCTTGACATTAACAAAGTTATTCATATTTTTGAAATGCTGGGTTTGGTGCTTTATTTCACCAGTCATGAGCAGAAATATGTGCAGTTAAATGGTTTACAGTAGTTCCAGTTCAGTGCTACTTTGTAACATGGTTCAAAGGATATAAAATTTGTTCAGATTGGAACAAGCTTAAAAGCTGGAGACAAAGGAAAAAAAGACCCTTTTCCCTCAGTGAAAAAAAAAAGGCTAGAAGCTATTAATTATGTTCTCCAAATGTTGTTTACTGCGTTGATGTCAACTGTTTTGCTTTGTCTTTATCTTGTTCGTGTTTATATATCAAACAGTGCTAAGTGCAAGGCAGCTTTTTCTCACTACACAGAATCCATTGTCCTCTCATATTCACAAGAGATCTAAAGACATAAAAATATTTGTTGTAATATCTTATTCTGTGACTTTGTAACTATAGTAGAGATTAGTGGAATTTATTTTATGAAGGTAATGTCTTTGTTTATTCATTAAATAACCTCCATCCCAGCAGTTTTGAAACGTTTTTAAAAAGAGATAAAAAGCTATGAAGTTATTAATTCTAATTCTGTCTAAACAGTTTTTAAATATCTTGTTCAGTTATATCAAAATTAAGTTTGGGGATTTAGCAAGTAGACAAAGGAAAACTAACCTTCTAAGAAAAAAAAAAAAAAGAAGTGTATTTTAGAGTCAGCTTCACAGTGTTTAAAGTGAGGGCCATAAACTGAGCTAGTTGTAAGAAAAGTAATTTATAAATAATTATGTTTTGTCTGGAACAACACATATTTCAGATACTCTAATTTCTGCATTAACTTAAAGTAAAAATGAACTGATCTGATAATGTTGCATTTTCAGTCATGACTAATGTGCTTAATCAAGTTTACTATGAGGAGCTGGATGAGAGAGGAGGGATGGGGACTGCAAAGGCAAAAGCCACGCTTTTCACATGATTGTGCAGGTACATGGTTCACTGGGCAGCACTAATAAGGGGAAGGAAGGGATTTAGCTTGTTAATCCATGCTTCTTAATACAGTGTCACATTAAATGACACCCACAACATGCATATTGATTGTGTTAGAGCTGGGACATGATTATGAAATACTGCTTCATCCCCCTGTGATGTTGGCTTTCTCGAGAATTTTCTAGCAACAAAGCATCAATTAATAAAGATTTTATCATAAGTCCAGGTAAAACTGGCTTTGGTTTAGACTTTCTATTAAGGTGGGTAGAGGCAAAAGGTGTGCATTGCTGTGTGGCTCATCACAGAATGGAGCAGAGGTACCTCAGATGGTGCTTTGCTGGGGCACTGGTCCATTGGAGATATTTAGCCTCACTATACTTTCTGTACTACACCTAGCTCACATAGATATAGTTCAGGAATCATAGAATCATAGAATGGTTAGGGCTGGAAAGGGCCTCTAAAGGTCATCTAGTCCAGTCTCCATGCAGTGAGAAGGGATACTCTCAAGTAGACCAGGCTGCTCAGAGCCTTGGCCAACCTCAAGAGCCTTGGCCAACCTCAGATCTTTGTGTAACACTTCATTGCATAAGAATAAATGTATGAGTCATAGAATCATTTGGTTGGAAGAGACCTTTATGATCATCAAGTCCAACCATTAACCCTACACTGCCAGGGTCTCTAAACCATGTCCCCCAGCACCACATCCACACAGTTTTTAAACACTTCCAGGGATGGGGACTCAACCACCACCCTGGGCAACCCATTCCAATGCCTTCCCACCCTCTCTGGAAATATTTTTTCCCTGATATCTAACCTAAATTTCCCTTGACACAACTTGAAGCCATTCCCCCTCATCCTGTCATTTTTAACTTGGGAGAAGAGGTTGACCCCCACCTCTCTACAACTTCCCTTCAGGTAATTTTTTAATTTATTTTTTTTTTTTACCAATTGAAGGAACATAAACAGAGAAAAATAATATTTTCCTTTGCCCTTGGTTTGAAAGAACAGAGATCTGGTCCAACTCTGTATCAAGACAGGATCTACTGTGCAAACAGATAGGTTCTTTGAAAATCTATTGCAGCAGCTAAACAAAAGAAAGAGAAAACTTAACTGATTTGTTAGCTAATGCCAGGACAACTTTAGCTGTCTTCACATTCATGTTCCTAGTTCTTACCAGAGATATGATTATATCTTTCCTGAATGTTTAAACTTGTGATTTTCTGCCTCAGGATGTTACTTGAAATAAGGTGATTTTCTGTAGTGACTTTCAGCTCTTTTTTCCCCACTTCATAAAATTTAAGAACAAAGATCTAAATAAAGTAAGATTAAAATAATTTAGGATACAACTGTACCTGGAAGCCCAGTAGAATAAAAATCTTATCCTCTCTGAGATTATTTTTCAGCTATCTTGCTAGACTTATGAATAAATAAGGACCTTGTGGAAGGTACAAATTATTTATTGACTAGGTACAAAATCAAGTGAAGTTGAATTAGCTTGGGGATGTTGGTGGTGGTCACAGTATGTATCCTGACACTTTTTTTTTTTATCCAGCTTCATACATTTCAGGAGTATGGCTCCGTAACCCAGCTCTTTCTAATACAATTGAGGGAAATCTGATTTACCAATAAGACTGTTTCTGTTTTAAATCTATTTTTAAATGTTAAAAAAATTTTTTTTTGGTTCTAGTTCAAAGAATATTATCAAAGTGTCCGGAGATGTCCTTATAGTAAATTGTTCATATCAGTGTTTCTTAAAATTTTACATCAATATCTTAAAAAATGTAAATTTTTTGAAATTTTCAAAAAGAAAGATTGTTTAGAAATTGGTGTCCAAATATTTACTTCCAACATGAAAGGACATTTTCCTCCTTATAATAATGCTGTGCTATATAACTAATAGATAAACCAGTGAAAAGGATTCCTGATCTAAGCAGAAAGTTGCATTGCACAAATATTCTCTTCCTATTTTAACTAAAACATCAGTAAGGTTCTGATGCTTAAGATTGTTGTGATTTTAAAACACTGTCATCCCTTCAGATGTTAATGTAAATTTCTAAATAAAACTTAATTGGTCTATAATATGGCAACAAGAGCTGTGTTCAGCTTTAGAGACCGTTCAAAGCTCAAGATAATGTTCCCAACAATTGTAAACCTCCCTTTTCTTGGTCTCCCACTCTTACGTGGCCAAAATTACTGGTTTTGTATGAGGTTTTATGTTTTGAAATACCCTGAATGTATCTGAGAGGCAAGTTTACTGTGGTCCATGGGCTCATAGGATAATTCATTTTGGCAGAGACTTCAGGAGTTCCACACTGCATCACCTGCTCCAAGCAGGGCCAGCTGTGAGATCAGATAAGCTTCTTCAGCACTTTGTCCAGTCAGGTCTTGAAAACCTCCAAGGATGTTTGTGTCTCTGGAGCCTTCCCCTCCTTGGGATGAACAAGGCTTGCTCACTAAACAAGCCTCCCACATCATGTCTCCAGCCCTGACCACTTAGGTAGCCCTCCACTGATCTCACTTCACTTTAGCAATGTCTTCTGTGTAGTGTGTGTGCGTGTGTGTGTGTGTGTGTGTAAAGTTCTCTTCAAGAGAGATGCAAGGCTGCATTTAATGAACTCTTTTGCCTTAAGTCACTTTACTGACAAGTTGTTCTATTGCTTTCCTCTGGATTTTCCGTGGCTAATCCTGGTTTCCCTAAAATGGGATGCCTAAAGTCACACAGAATACTCCAGTTTAAGCTTTACTATGCTAAGTGCTTCATGCCTCTCATATTGGCATATGTATCTTTTATATTAAATATATGTCCTCTGTTTGTAGTGTGAGCATAGCTCAGAAGCTCTAGAATACTTTAAGAACTCAAATGGGCAAATTGTTGTGAATATAAGCAATTAGAAAATGAATATTTTGGAGGTATTTTTACTGAAGAGGTTAACTGTGATTGATGAAAGCAACATTTATTGCACTGAGTTATCAGCTATAATGAAGTTTCAAAACAACTAATTCTGTATTGTTTCTTTTATATCAAGCCTGTTAGAGCTCAGAAAGCTTTACAGCAAAATGCATATGTCAGCACTCATCCTTTCAAGAAAGTCAAGTAACAAGCAGCTAGATGCTAACTAAAAAAAAAAAAATAATAAAAAAAAAAATCCCTTTTCTTTCATCCTAGGGCTTTATCCTAAATTTTTATAGTAACATGGAACCACTTAATGATATAATCCCACCAAGGATTCTCTTAATTATTCATGACAGAATGTATTTACTTCAGGAAAACCCTCTGAAAAGAAGTGTTAATCTGACAAAACCATACTTCCTCTTCTCCTCTAATTGGGACCCAACTTTTGCTGTCCTGACAAAAGGGAATTTATGATGAAGTGGACACAGCCTACTAACCTCTTTCAGACAGCTTCACTGTTAGATATGAGTTGAACCACTGTATTGATCCAGATTTTTCTGTACAATAAACAGCAAAAATGGTTAGGTGTTGGGGTAGTGCTTTGGTAATGCTTTATTTACTAAATAAAATATCAGAGTTCCTAACAATCCTTAGGAAGACCTGCTACTACAGGGGCCCTGCAGGCAAGCTCTGGGATTTCTGTGGGTCAGTGCTGTGCACCAAAGTTGTCTTTTGTCACTTAACTACAGACTATAGCTTGGAAGCATGTTATGACTGTAGTTGTCTGAAGAGTTGATCAGGGCAAAATATCTTTCTTTTTGTTAACCTTTAATTATTACAGATCAGAAAATTTCTCTATGTGACATACATTGACAGTTCAGAATCCTTTGAAATGCTGGTAACACAGTCTTTGATGACTATAGCCAGGAGGTTTATAGAGATATTGAATTCTGATCAGACTGTGAACCAGCTTTTCAAGATTGGGGAGTAAATCCAAGGTTAAAAGGTGATTGTTTTCTGGTTTTGCTTTCACTCTGCTTCAAAACATCAAGAAAAAATTGAAAGCCTGTGATGTTCTTGAGCTTCCCACTGAAGGAGGGTGAAACGTCTTGGGTGGACTCTGCTAAGCTTTTCTGCTTCAGCATGAGCTAACTGGGAAGTTGCAGCACTTACTTACCCAGGATGTGAAAGGAAGGTTCAATATTCCCTCATGCTATAGATGCTCTTAACTCACTTTGAAATGGACTGTCTGCCACACCAAGAGGGGAAGCTCCAGATCTTTCCTGTGGGTCACATTGACTATGAGGCAGTAACCAGAAAATGGGTACCCACTTCTCAAATCCCCTGATTATCAAATTTAGAATTTGATTACTTTTCTTTCTTCACAGGCTTTATATAAACCTAACAGTAAATAGGAAAGACAGAGTAAAAAAGTTCACTCACCATATGTAATAATGTGAGTCCTACTTTTTATTTCGTTTGCTCTTCTTGTTAAGGAAATGAAATTATATGTTTTGTTTACATTGAATGATGCAGATTACTTCATTAGACACTAGATGCTATTGGGTTACATTTGAAAAGAACCTACATGAACTTAAATTCAATCCAAATCAAATATTGTTTCACTGAGCTTTGGCAGAGCAGCAAACTGATAGTAAAATATTTTCTTTTTAGTCTCAAATTCTTGTTATTTGCTCAATCGTCTAGGCAGACAATAGTACTTTAAAGGAAGTTTTTAACCAGTAGGGGTACATAAGAAATTTTGAAATATACCTATGTCACAAAAACTCAGTATTGTTCAGGTAAGCTGACTTTTGTTTCTGTCTATTTCTTGTTTATATTTGAGATACATGTACCAAATGGTCAGCTTTACTGCAGGTGTAAGTTGAATTAGACAAATTATGATGATGTGGGGCCTGTGTTTAATATTTTATCAATTATATAGACAGGGGGATTTAGGCACCACCAGCAAACTGGCATATGACACCAAGCTGAATGGTGCTGTCAATACATCAGAGGGACGGGGTGTCATCCAGAGGAATCTGTACAGACTAGAAAGGTGGGCCCAGGTGAACTTCATGAGGCTCAACAAGAGCAAGTGCAGGGTCCTGCACCTGTGCCAGAACAATCCCCACTATCAATCCAGGCTGGGGGATGAGGTGATAGAGAGCAGCCCTGTAGAAAAGGGCTTGGGGGTGCTGATAGATGAGAAGCTGGACATGAGCAGCCAGGTTGTGCTGGCAGCCCAGAAAGCCAATCCATCCTGGGCTGCATCAGGAGAACTGTGGCCAGCAGATGGAGAGAGGGGATTCTACCCCTCGATACTCTGCTCTGGTCAGACCTCACCTGGAATACTGTGTCCAGCTCTGGAGCCTTCAGCACAGGAATGACATGGGCCTGATGGAGTGTGTCCAGAGGAGGGCCACAAAGATGATCAGGGGACTGGAACAGCTCTCCAAGATAGGCTGAGGGAACTGGGATTGTTCAGCCTGGAGAAGAGAAGGCTCCAGGGAGACCTTACAACCCCCTTCCAGTACCTGAAGGGAATTTATAAAAAGACTGGAGGGGGCCTGTTTACAACAGTTTATAGTGAAAGGACAAGGGGCAATGGTTTTAAATTAGAAAGAAGTTGATTTAGATTAGAAATAAGGAAGAATGTCTCTCAGTTAAAATGAATTTAACAATAATTAGAACAATGTGATTCCTTGTACAGCTAGTATATATTATACCCCTGCTCTGCTACACTCACTGTCTTTGGATTTGTATGATAACCATCAGGAGTTCCAAGTACTCTATACAATTAATCCATCCTCAATATGCATATGCTTTATATTATAAACATATAACAGTTGAATGTGCACATCTTCAAAGCAATTTTCATATTTTATTAGTCCTTAAATAGTTTGGAAAATGAGTGGGCCTCTTGACACATTATAAAGGAATTTAATTGCTTTTTGACTGAGGAAACTAATTCTAAATTGAAGTGAATCTCAGAAAATGTCCAACTGCAGCCCTTTCCAAGGGCACCAGCACATCTGTTGATTAAATCTTCCGGAGATATATACTGGGAAAGTCAGATTCTCTTCCAACAGGCATGCCCCAGCAGATGCTGCAGTTTATGGATGGGTTGTTGGAGCCACAGGCACCTGGTTTGGCAGGTACCCAGTTTGCCCCCTGCTGTATCAGCAAGAAGCTGCATTTGCACTGAAGGCAAGAACTGACGTGTGTTGGTTCATATCACAGCTCAGGTCTTTCCTCCCAGGGAGTGAGCATCCTGGGTCACTTTATTATGCCATGACCTGCTTTGATACATTCTGGTAGACTTCACACACCTTTTTGCCACAGTGATATCCACTAGCAGTTCAACTATGCTAAAAATAGCTGGTTAAATGGGGCTGCTTAAATAACAGAAGTATGCAATATTGCCTTCCCAGGACAGGAAAGAGTACTCCCTGTTCAGTGCAGAGAGAGAGACAGAGTTATTTACGGAGAATATCAGTGAAGAGGCTTTTTTTTTTCCAGAAATGGCCATAAGCTTCCAACTCCTCCAACTATTCAACAATAGGTATTTTGACAGCAGAGTAGCTGCTGCTGTAAATCTCTTAATTATGGATCAAAAATGCCACCAACACATGATGCATAACACTGAACTGGTATAAGCTCATGCAGCAGTTTGGAACAGCAGAAATTTTTCTTCTGCATTAACTTTGTACCAGTAGATTCTATGCCAGATTCAGTATCAATTCATTCTATCCTCATTTAGAAACATGTAATGTTTAAAAAAATAAAATAAAGAAAAAACAAGAAAAAAAACCCCAACAATCAATCAAAACCAAACATAACGTTGGCATACATTTTGTATCATCTACTTTAGATAATTGGACAGCTGTACAATGATTTTTATCTACCTGATTTGGACAAAATTAATGTTTTCAGTAAACTTAAGAAAATGGGCAGCGATGCTCGCATACATTCTCAAAGGTTGTGTTAATTCACCAGCTTTAGCCACTGATGTGAGGCTTGTTTATACTTGTGATACCTGCTGACCGAGTTCTCCTGTGGGTGTAAAAGTGCTTATGCATCCAAGCACACTTTTTTTTTCTCCATCATTCTTCCTCTGCTGGTGTAACTTATGCCATTATTACTCCAAGGGATGTGGTAAATCTGGTATCAATCCACACCCATCCTGTGGTAAATTCAGTATCAATCCACTAAAAAAATGATCTGCATTTCATTGCATATACCTGATAAACCTCAATATCAGTTAGAAAAGTGAAAATACTAAATCATTCTTCCACATGTTTCTAAAAGCTACACGTTCACATAAAGTCACCTTTACAAGAACTACCACCCTTACTAGAGCATTGCCAGACTTTCTGTGGTAACAGGAGTTCTATTTTTAAACTATCTCCTCTATAGTGTAATTAGAATGGGATTGTGAACAGAGAATTGTTAGAAATTAAACCAGTGTTGTTTCCCATCTTTATGTAACAGATAGTGGACAGAACCTTATTAGAAAGCAGAATAACTGTGAGGAATGTTTACTGTTGTGTTGAAGGGATGAAGGGTGGAGCATGTGTAAAATGTCCACCATTCTTGGTATTGTGGAGATGTTACTTTGGTTTAGGTGTGGAGAATTCTTTTGTTGATATAAATTCTTGAAAATTGTAGATTGTGTGATTAATGTGTATTTAAATGATAATGATAATTTAAGTATAATAATAAAAGAAAACATATTTTTACATTCAGCATGATCTAAGTAAAAATCAGGTCCCATAAGATATTCAGATACCTCATTCTCAGTGATTTCAAATGTATGAAGATACCTGAATATTTTTTAAATCTGGCCCTTAGACATATTTCAAGAGAATTACAATACATTGTAAAGCTTAGATTGCTTCTCTTTTCCACTGTCTGTTATACCACAGTTTTTGTTTATTCTGTTTTGTGTTACTGCTCTTTCTGTTGGTTCTTTTTTTCCCCCCGAGTTAGCTGCTGCACTAGGTGTCTCTCTTTCTCTCTGCTAATCATTACTTTGGGGAAGGTTTGTAAAAATCTCCTTTCACTTCACAGTGTGCAAAAGCACACCTAAGGGCTGTTCACTTACTACTCTATGTACTTAGTTACTACTTTGTTCTAAGAGATGCTGAGTGTACCTGTCACCCATACAGCTGCTTAGGGAGCAAATGATCACCATGGGATCAGGCAGATAAGAGCAAATCTATTCCTAGCCAACAGGAGAGGAATTAAATGCAGTCAGAGTTATCAGATGATGTCCTCAGATCTTCCTTCTGAAGGGGAATCTCTGGTAGTGCAAAAATGCCAAAACTGTCTGTAGTATGAATTAAATCTGAAGTCGTAGCTTACATGTAGGGCTAAAGTTGGTGGGAGGTAGCCTTAAGCAAAAGCTTAAGAAATACAAAGAATTCTGTCACTGGTACTGTTCCCTCCAGAGGCTGAGAAAAAAAAATCTCTAATAAACCTCAGGTTAGAAGCACAAAGCTGGCTTTTAGCCTCAAAAGTTTGATAGTGCACTAGCCCTGTAAATAATATGTATGCTGTTTCTCCTCTATGCAGGTATCTAAGCCAGACTGTACTGGAAGAGACAATGTTAACAGCCAACCCTCAAAACAGGGAGAAATTAGCCATACTAAAACAAGCTCTAGGTGCTGTGGGATTCAATAGCCTGGTAAGTTACACAAGCTTATGTTATTTGTGGCTAAGATCACGATATTGCTTAATTAAAAACAGGCCATAAGGAACTCTGAAGGATAAGCTTTTGTGGAGAAAAGTGCCTTTCTGTGTTTCTTTTTTTTCTGTTGGTTAAGACCCTGAAACAATATACAGTACTAGTTCACCCCAGGGAAATTACTGTAATCACTTTTAATTAGACACAGCACCAACAATGTAAATCTTTTTCATTCTTAAAGATTCACAAAACAGCTTTGAGGTATAATACTCTGAACAATTAAATTACATAGATAAAAAGAAACAATCAAATCCCATATGACAGAAACCTCATAAAGACCTCAGGAATTTTTTTGTGTTCCTGATTATCTCCCTGTCCCTTTTAATTTTGTGAAACACACATTCCAAATGCCTTTGCTAGCAGCACCTGAGAAGAATACATATTTAGTCAAACAAAATTAGATCTGGGTAACTTGAAAGAGCTGACTTAACCCCCCCAAAATAAAACAACAAGAAGATAGGTCTGACGTTTCTCTTTAAACCTATAAAACTAATTAAGAAGAGAATTTGGAAAGCTAATCAAGAAGAGCTTCTGGAGGACAGAGATGTGATGGCAATCAGCAAAAATAGAAGGATGAGTATAAGAACACATGTAAGCTTTGTAATTCCCTTCAGGATGCTAGAATATTTAACAATTTCCCTGTATTTCTTACATATGCATATGCTACTGAGAACACTGTAGCTGGGACGTGCAAAACAAATGCATAAGCAATGCTAGTTTTAGAAGGAAGTAATTACTTGTTTACCCCTTTGTGATATTTAGCAACATAAGAAGAAAGCAAAGGAAAAGTGAATGTAGCAGTGTGCAAGATAAGAGATAACAGATGGGCAACAGTTGTAATAAAAAGGGATCTAGGACTATCAGCAAAAATAGTGATTCTACTGAAGCTGTTATTTAGGTGTGAGGTAGACTTCTCTGGTGATGGTACATAATGTAGTTGCTTGACATTCCCTAATTAAGGTAGTAGCAAATGTTCTTTTGTAGAATATGCCACCTTTTAAGATAAAGAAGAGTGGGGGTTTTTTTCATGACCTACTTAGAAGAACTCTATGGGCTAGGGCTGTGGGAAAAGGGACTGGCCACGCGGGAGGAATATAGGAATATTGTCAGAGTATGTAGGGATGCAACAAGGAATGCTAAGGCCCTTTTGGAATTAAATCTGTCAGATGATGTCAAGGGCAACAAGAAGGACTCCTTCAAGTACATCAGTAGGAAAAGGAGGACTGAGGAAAATGTGGGCCTTCTGCTGAATGAGGTGGGTACCCTGTTAACAGAGGATACAGAGAAGGTGAAGTTACTCAGTGCCTCCCTTGCTTCAGTCTTTATGGCTAAAACCAGCCCTCAGGAATGCCAGGCCCTTGAGCTAAGAAAGAGAATCTGAAAGAAGAAAGATTCTCCCTTGGTCAGTGAGGTTTGGGTTAGAGATCATTTAAGCAAACTGAACACTCACAAATCCCTGGGCTTTGATGACAATCACACACCAGTGCTGAGGGAGCTGGCTGATGATGTTGCTATCGCAGTCTCCATCATTTCTGAAAGACTGTGGAGAACAGGAGAGGTACCTGAAGACTGGAGAAAAGTCAATGTCTCTTCAGTCTTCAAAGGGCAAGAAGGAGGACACAGGAAATTACAGGCCAGTCAGCCTCACCTCCACCCCTGGAAAGATGATGGAACTCATTCTGGAGGTCATCTCTAAGCATGTGGGGGTAAAGAAAATTACCAGGAGTAGTCAACATGGATTCACAATGGGGGAATCGTTCTTGACCAATGTGATATCTTTCTGTGAGGGTATGACTAGTTGGGTAGATGAGGGGAGAGCAGTGGAATTTGCCTACCTTGATTCAGCAAGGCTTTTGACACTGTCTCCCATAACATCCTCATAGGTAAGCTCAGGAATGAGCTTAAATGACCCTTAAATGACTAGACAGTGAGGTGGATTGAGAACTGTCTGAACAGAACTCGGAGGGTTGTGATCAGNTGAATAAGGTGAGAAAGTTATGGATAGGTAAAGCATTATAAATTACAATATCATGGATGATATACAATCCATTATTTTAGAGCCAAGAAAGACAGTAGATAATTATTACCAGCACAGTTATTTAGGAGGCTAGTATTCTGGACGTCCAGAATACTGCTGTATGATCTCCTGTGATGGAGGTTAGAGAGGAATATGTAAATAAAACTTCTCTCCTAAACTTTGTACCCATTACTCCTGATGGACATAGAAAGGTCTGTAGTATTTTGTGACCATCTAGGCGTGTTTAATGAATAAATATATTATCTTTTTTAAGACGAACTACATAAAAATTCTTTAGCAGTCTGTGATGGTATCTTGCAAATTATGTTAATGTTTATTGAAAAATTATTTTGAAGTTGAGGGAACATGCATCTTAGAGCACAATGAGAAAATGTCTGAGAATCTGGAACATTAACTAAACCCAAGACCCTACCAAAAATAGCAGAATAAACAGCTATTCCAGCCTGCTGCAATTCAGTGCTGTACAGTCATCCTTAAACCAGTTCTGAACAAGCTTAACAAGCAAGCAAGAAGTACAGTGCACTATTGTGCCATTCCATCTATCCTAACAGGCCTTCCCAAGAAGCAGGTTGTAGCACCCTAGTCTGAATGCATATTAACATGACAGTTCTTCTATTAGAAAAGCTATCTTATTCAGACTTTGTATATATTGCTTTTTTTAATCTTCAGCTTTGTTACTGTGTAACAGAAAAATACACTCTTGACTGATTTACATCTATCTCATATAGCAAGAGATGGAAGTTCTTGTGTTAAAATGTAGAGAATCAAACTTGTTTAAACATCACTGAAGGTGCTGTAATGTCTATCCAAGAAAGACTATAAGCTGTTTCTTAATTTCCTCTGATGACAGACATATTTATTAAAGAAAGGAACACAAAGAAAAGCTTTTTCTTTTTCACCTATTGCTTTTCAAAGCTGCTGAAAAGTCATCCAGTGGTTTCAGTGCATTCTGAATGAATTGCAGTCACCTGAGAATAAAGGGGATGTATTGGCTAAATATTTTGTTTGTAGTGTGTTTTTTAATCTTATTCTGCAAATTCAGTACATGAGACTTCTCATTTCACATCTACTATTTTAGTAGAATCAGGATCAAAATATTATTTTTCAAACATAGTTCATGAATTATCAGTAAACTTTTCTGTGCATAATGCCATGTGATTCTACAGTAATTCTATTCAAGTTTCCTGGTTTAGAATTTAAAGGAGCACCATTCTTACATAACTGGCCTTAAAAAGACTTCAGCCACCGTGCAATGCTTTCTATATCTCAGCAGTTTTGGTTCATAGTTCATGGATCAATTTTCGGTTGCATTTAAAAACATTTAAAAAAATAAATAAGACATTAGTTCTCTCCTTCCTGTGGTAAGTATGAGGCCAAGAAAAATCTAACTCTACAGACTGCTTCACAGCCTTAGAGGCATCAGAACATAGCTTGCAATCACAGGGGAATGTGTGTGGGTAAGGAAAGTGGCTTTTGTTTCTTTTAGACCTTAACTACAGCTTTTACTAGCAGGAACCTGTTAGAATTTAGAGCTAGACACTTTCTTTGTGAATGCAGTTTGCTGAGGAAAAAAACAAACCTTGCTGTTCCCAGAAACAGAAATTGTCTTAATGGAAATTCTCTATGGAGAAGTTATGTTTATTTCCTGCAGAAATAATGCATCCATTAAAGATAGTTCAGTATTTTTCATCACAT
>VYZU01055374.1:0-43792 GCA_013401355.1 Ceyx cyanopectus
GCAGGAGGGGGTGAAGAGAAGAGATTACTAAGATGTTTTTCATTTATTTTAAATAACGGGACTTCCATTATTATTCTATAATTCTATGATTTGTTCCTGCAGCATCTCGATGAACGTTTGTAAACGTAGGTAAACACATAAAGACCTGGCTTGTGTAACAAACAGGTTGTATCTGGGATGGTGGAGATACTTACCAGGGAAGGTCAGAACTGTGATAAGGCTACTTGAAAGCAAACAAGGCTACATATTTTTAGGGTTCTAGATTAGTTTGGTTTGTCCAAGTACTTCACTATATGCCACAGATGTACAGCACCTATCTGTACAAGGCATACATTATAGATGTTTTTTTTTTTAAATAAAAGACAAATAGAAATGTTTCACTACTTTGCAAGTTTCACAGCAGAACTTAAGCTCTGCTCTGGAGGCCTCAACCTAATGGTGGAGCACAGAGCTCAAGAATTGGTTATAAGAAAGTGCAGACTTCATAAGCAAATGAGAAGGATCATAAGCAATTGAGGGGGATACATTTTCTGAATTAAATACATTTTCTGAAGAAATATTCAGATTCTAAACTGCTCACATCAATTTACTGTTCAAAGTATTAGTCTGAACATATACAGATGCTTGTAACCATCTGAAAATCCGTGCTGTGCAGCCTGCCAGCATTCCCAGTCAACATCTTATCTCAGCTGGTTATCATGTGAATTGAAATAAAACCCAGCATCTACACAGGTAAGATGCCTTACACATAAAAGTGAACTTTGAAACAATGTTACATACCTTCCTAGACAACATCCACATCACAAACTTTAGCAGGATGGAATAACTTTCCTCTCACATTTGGAATATTTCTTTTCTTTCAAACTAAAACAGCAGATAAAGATTTCTTTTATGGAGGTTGTTTACCTCCTGTTCCTCCCTTCCAACCATCCAATATTGACTAGAGGGGACTTCTGGTTTTACAAACACTGCAATTCTTTTGTGGCTTTAATTGATATACAGTCTAATTCTACTCACCTACTTATCAGCTCAAATGGCTCTTAATTCATGATTGCACTATAAAAACTTCATCTGTATTATCTTCACCTAGTGGATGCTTCCATATTAGAGACAATGTGAGGCGAGTGCCATAACTCATACACAGTAGAGTGACTGTGATTAAATCATTCTCTTGTTATACAATGAAAGATTGAAGACTTGTGTTACCTGAATGTCAGGGCAAGGTCCTCAGCTGGAACCTTGCTTTGTGGTTCTAATTGTCCATTTTCTGTCTGCTTAGTGGTAGCCAGTTTGTTTTTTATATCCAGTGAAGACTGGCTCTCCTTCAAAAAAACAGAACAAACAACAAACAAAAACAGAAGAAAAATTAATTTAACTTTGTGCTGAAAGAGTCTGAGACTTCATCCTTTAGGACCAATGCTGAAGGCTGCACACTGGAGTCATACAGTGTAACCCACAGAAGCCAGGAGACAAGAACAGACTCGGTAAGATACACTCATCCTCTTGGGACACAGCATTTCCCAAAAGGAAGGGATGACTCTTGTAACAACAAGCAAAGACCACAGACTGTAACAGCACATGGACCTCTGACTGTACCTGCAGATCATGTTTTTGATGTTAAAGCAGTTTATACAACTTGTGGCACAGTGACCTTGGAAACAATTCATAGTTTTCAACTAATTTAGTGCCACACTTATTTTCAAATGGTGACCAAAAAAAACCCAGCAGAGTATTTTGAGGTGGCTAAAAAACAAATTCTTCGTGAAGAAGTATCCAGAATATTTTGAAGAATGAGGAGGTGAAGAATGATATGGATGACCCCAGCTGGGGTCATCCACCAGAGAGCATTTTTTTTTGCCAGAATGAAAGGGCTGCAGCCAACTACACAGCTCTCCACTTCTCTGCCTCCCACCCCCAGGGCACTCACCATGCTCAGCTCACGGGTTCTCTTCCCAATTTCCCTTTCCACCTGGTGTAGCTCCAAGCTCAGCTGTTCACTTGAGATCATCCCAGGCCACTTGGGAGGTGGGGGTGGGGGCTGTGGTTGGCCTGCCAGGGTAGTCGCCTCCCTCTGCAACAGCAGCCTGTTACTAACAGCCTAAATGCATAAAGCCAAGCACATACACAACTGAGCACACAACACACTAAGCACAGAAAGCTCTAGGCCATAACTCTGGAGTATTGCTTACGTGCAAAATCAAGGCTGCCTCTCTCCGTGCTTAACACGGTCCCAAAGGAAATCACTTACAATGAGAGTTTAAACATTTTTGATATACAGACCAGTCTTTTCATTTGAAATAAGCAGTGGTAAATACCTTTTCGATAATAAATTTGCATGACTTTTCCCCCATATGTTGTTCACTTCTCAGACATGATTAAGCACTCAAATAAATCCATTACTCTTTTTTGGGAGTTACTTGTTGAACAAAAGATTAAACAGCAGATAAGCAAATCTGATGCTTTATTTTACAGTAGTAGAATTTATCAAATTCTACAGTAAAGCCAGAATTAAATACTAAGTAATTTAAAATATCTAGAAATGTGGGTATCAGTATATAGCTCTGACCCATATTAGGAAGCAGAGGAACAGAGAGGGGCAAGCAACTACAGTCATGCACTGTAACTTGCACAGCTGCAAGTTACTAGCAGCCAAGTAAAAAGCAGCAGCCACATCAGTCACTCCAAAAAAGCTGCTAATACTTGGGAATCTGTTCCATAAGTGTGTGCTCTGCATTTAAACACACTATCTACTACTCCACACAACTGAACATCTGGCTGCTCTTGAAGTGGAAATGCTCATTGACTTGAGAAGAAAGCAAAATTAGCTAGTTCTTCATACTCTGACTGAACTAAGCAATTAATACAACCTCACAACAGGTAAATCAATAAAGCCTCTTAGATTTCAAGTATCTATTTGCAGATTTGAGCACAAGAGATAAAATGAAAGCTGTTATTACTCAAAATAACAAATTTGTTCTGCCAAATTCAAATTATGGTGAAATCAAAGCTCAAAACTCAACTGGAGAGGATTCAACACTAACACAATGACAAGAATAAGGAGCAGGAGAGGCAGGCCACTTAAAGGTTTTGCAACTTTCCAATACTCTTCTATTATGGCAAAGGCAGACATGCAAGATTTAAAACATTTTCTCCTCTTGTTCCTCAACAAGAGTACAGGAACACAAGTAATGTTTCAAGTAGCTGAGAAACTCATACTGCTTGTAACTGCTGCTGCAACTTAAAACACTTAGGTCTTTGGACTAATCTGCAATAAACCCCCTCAGTAACACGTGTCCTTAGGAAACCACTGCTTCAGCAGAAGCTGCTATCCACTACTTCCAGCAATTCCTTCTGGGAAAACATTATTATGAATATTTGCTGAGGTACTTAGAATAGTTTTCTGGTAAATATTTACCAATTTTTGCTAGGAGAAAACTAACTAAAGCTTTTCCAAAACAATTCTTTCACCATGCTTTAACATTTCTCCTTCTGTGTCTCACAGAACACAAAGATTTCAGCTCATGAAGTCTTTTATAAGTGTAGACTCCTTTCCTCATGTGCAAAGTGACTAAATTTCTTTGAAGGAAGGAGACAAAAAATATTGAGCTTTCATTATTAAAGTTAAATATCTTTATTTTCCTGACTCTTGTGGCTTGCACTATTTTGGAAGAAATGGGTACAACACAAAGCCAAACATGAAACAGGTGAATGTCATAGCCCTCTAAACATAAAATCAGACTATTTCCATGCCAGTAAAGCTGAGAGAACAGATTTCTACATCACAAGTTTGCCTCTGTGTAGGCAGATGAGCATAGAGTGGGAGTGAGAGAGTGAATGAAAGCAGATGTGAATAAGCACAGTGTGCAGTGTTGATTTGCACGTGAAGTGCAGGGAAATTTTTGCTGCTAACCAGTTTACACTGATTCCATGGTCCTGATGCCCAGCATCATGGAAATAAGTAACATTACTGATCATCATTACAGTCAGAGAAAGATCAACATGAAAAGCAGCTTTACTAACTTCATCTCTCTCCATACCACCCCTCATCACTCTTCCAAATGTTGGTACCAACCTCTAGTCCTCTCATTTGTGTCTGCTGGCTAATCTGGTGGTCCACCTGCTGCAGCTCCATGCGCAGCTGCTGCTCTCGGTCAGCTGAGGGCAGCTGCTTCCCATGTCCTGCCACATCAGACATGGACAGTCTCTCCCTTTGGGATCAGAAAAGCAAAGATAAGGAGATTTTAAAAAACAAAAAATCTTTACTCAGCTGGCACAGAGGACAAGAAGAGCAATCCTACCTGTCATTGAAACGTCCCTGAGAAGGTATATTTTGATGAGGAGAATATGGAGAGCCTCCCCAGCCACCGTGAGTTCCATAAGGACTGTAGTCTGCCGGGGAATAGAAAGAAAACCATGTTGTATTACTACAAAATCTATCCTCAACAAATCCTTATCCTTATTCTGTGTGTGCAAACACACAGGACTGGACACATGTTGGAGAACAATCAGAAAGGGCAGCCTTCTAAGAAAGAAGTTTAATGTTTTTCCTGCTGAAAGGAACACAGTAATACTATCTGTGAATAGTGCCATGTGCATAATGCATGACTCTTCCTGCTCATCCAACAAGATTTGGGACAGCATTCCAGAGTCTGAGCTTGTGAAGGACATAAGAGACTGAGGGAGTTGGGGACAAAACCATATACTTCCAGCCACTGTGAGAACAAATATTTTTACTCAAGTTTGTAAAAGACTTAAGAGTTCATTTATAGTTCTGAAACATCAAGCTTTCAGGGAAGCCAGACTTCTACCCTTCATAAAGTCTAGAAAGTTGCTGCTTTAATTAAGCAAGTGAGTTTAATTTTTAGCAATTAACTCCTGAAAAAAAAAATAAATCTCAAATGAAGCTGGGGGGAACATAATCAAGTCTTTTTTGAATACTGTTCAGTGCATCTCAAGAAAGAGGCCATCCTTTGGGGCAAGATATACAGCCACACTACACACGATTTGAAAACAGAGTTGTAGAAAATATCCTATTCCCACTTTATTTGCTTTGCCTAGTGGTACACAGAACAATGGCTGCATTAAGCTTGCAGCAGCAACTGTCCATGAAATAGGAGTGAAGTACAGTGATGTGTTATGATGGGTTTGCAATATATATTTGTGAAAGCCTTAAGATTCTGTATTCTACTACAACAGATTTAAAAGAAGCCTCATGTCAGAGGCACCAGCATAACAAAATCCCAACAGCAGCAGCAAGTCACTAACACATCAGGGTGCACAAACCTGTCTGTGGAACAGGGAACAGTGGCAGCCTTATCTTCAGGCTTCTCAGGGTAGCCCTATCTAGAGTTATTTCCAGTGACACAATATACATCCGTCTGTATTTCTAAGACAAGAAACAAGTTTCCAGGGGCTGTCTCCAACTTGTACTACACTGCAGCTCTAAAGAAATGGCAACAGCCAGCACAATGTACCTGAAATGATGGATTTGGTGGTAGCTCCCTGAACCGCCATGGCCTGCATGGGCCCGGGGCTCTGGTACATCGCTTTGGAAGTCCGAGAGATGGCCCCGAAGCGCGACACTGTGGGCCTGTCTCCGAAGGGAATGAGGTCGTCATCCCCAGCCTCTGCCGCCCTTCGCTGCAGGTCTAGTCGCTGGTCACGCATGGCTTTGCTGTCCACGTTCTAGACAAGACACGGGAAAGGCTGTCAGAAACCAGGAAGGAATGGAACATGCTCCTTTCACAGCAAAAGCTTAGGTACCAGTAGAGTGGCTCTTGTATTCTCCATTCCCTTCATCCTTCAACTCATCTCCCTATTCTTCAGTTTGTAACTCCACTGTTAGGAGTTGATGTCTGTTTATAACAGTCCAAATTAGGATGACCATTACTACCATGGCTATGAAATATTTGCATGATTGTGAACAAACTCAAGAGAAGAAGAAAAACAGATTTAAGACAGAGAAAACAAATTTAAGCCAGAAGGGAAAAAGACTCAAGAATAAAGTCAAAGAGTAGACCAGTAAGCATCTCTGAAGGATACAGAGTCTTCCAAAATTTAAAGAAATTTCTCTGTATCCTCTAAAAGCCCACAGGTGACTCGAAACAGGAATGATTCAATACAGCACTTACTTAGAACATCTTTTCAGGCACATTTTTTATCAAGTAGCAGCAGTACTGCTTGGAACATCCCAGTTTCTAACTCGCTTCAGACTCAAAACACTTTAATGGTTAGCACATGAACACTCAGCTTTGCCAAGCAGTCACAAAAGTAAATATGTGCACAGAAAACAAGACTGACTTATTCTGCTAAATCAATCTGACTTGACTTCACTCATAACTGGCCTAACTTTACCTCAGGAAAAGTTTGTTAAAAATCTTGATTCTTCTAAGTTAAGTTATCTGGAGTAACTCAAAAATACAAGTCAACGGGTTGTTTGCATTAATAAAAATATGTAAAAAAGCTTCCTCAATACAAAAGAAACAAAACAAAAATATACACATCCACCAATAATCACCACAGCCAGAGAAACACAAAATGGTAACAAGAGCCTCAACAAAAGGGAAAGTCCTTTGTTAAATGGGAAATCTCCCTGATTGCTGGCAAGAAATGCAATGCAGTAATAATTGCCTAAGTGAAGAGTTCTCTAAAGAAAGAGAGCTGTAGCACAGAGCTGTATATATAGCAAAAAAGAACAAGCTGAGTGGGGCTACTACACAGAGAGCACAGGCTAAATGCTACAAACTTCAGTATGGCCCAGAACTGTAGAACTCTGCAGGCTTTCAGCTAGGGACAGACAACAACTACAGTAGGAATAAGAGAGTAAAAATGGCAGTCATGACTGAGTTAGAAGCTAAACTCAAGAAATAAAGCATGTTGAAATTGGAAGAGACATCAGATGGCATTTACAAGGGAATTCTGAAAAGACATTTTGATCTTGAGTCTGCAGGATGCTAGTACCAATTTTAATTTGTTTCCACCTACTGAATAGGGAGGGAAGCTAAAGTTGCAATGCCATCTGCATAAAATCCAGCATTATGCACACTCAAATTATATTCTTATCCTTGAAAAAATGGAATCTCTTATGAACAATAAAAAAGAATTCATTCACTTGGTATCTGCAGTGAAGGCCTCCTGAGACTTTGATTCCCATAAGGAGACAAAAACTGCAGAGCAGCAGAGATCCTACTTGCTAAACTAACTCTGGGGCAGAAGTTTTGATTAGCAAAGAAAAAGGCTGCTTCTCCAGAACTATATTACTTCTCTTAATTGAGTTTTAGATTGTTTACACAGTTTTCTGGCAGGAGGGATGAAAAACAAGAACAATTTGTTGGTTCCTGAATAGTGCCACCTGGAGAGCAATAAACTAACCCTGAGCAACCTCAGTGCTTCCCCAGGTCAAACATGAGACCATTATGACTCAAGGCACAAACACTCCAAAAGACAGAAAGCAAAAGGACATGTAAAACACCCAAAGCTGCAATGAAATGCCTTTTTTTTTCCCCCCCCTAGGAGAAAACCTCTTTTTTTTTGTTGTTCAAAATTCACTCTGAGGTCTTACAGGAAAGCAACTCAGTGGACAGAAACCAGACACATTTAATTCCAATGAGTCAAGAGGTGAAGCAGGGAAGTTTGCTTGCAGGCAAAGAGAACCTAGTCAGGAAAAGCCTATGATGTAGAGAAGTGGCTGCAACAGGTGAACACCTGTCCACAGAACAATGGAAAAGCATTCCATCACCCTGGAAAGCAAATGGAAGAATCCCTCCCAACCTAAAGTGCCACCTTTTCTTCTGTGTTTCCCATATCCCCACTTACCGCCATCTCCACACTTCTTGCTGCCACAACATCTTTGGGTTTTGCATCTTTGGTTCCAATGTAGGAGCCGATGGTGTCACAGGACCAGGGAGAGTACTGGCTGTAGTCATTTCCTTTGTATTTCCCAGCTACCTTCAGCTCTTCATCCAAATACTGTACAAAAACAAAAATCTGGTTCTCTAAGTGAAGGGAAGAAGCAGATCCACAGCCACCACAATGTAGCTCAACAGCCATGAACTTGAAATACATCAGCAGGATTACCTTATCTGATGCATCACCACTTAGGATTGGGCCATGGAAAGCTTGAAATGCATGACATTCTGATCACCTGGCTACATGCCCAGTGCTCACTGTTCACTTGGCTAGTATTAAAACCCCCTTGGTTAAAAAAAACAAACAAACAAAAACCAACAACAACAAACAACAACCCCCTGAAACAACACAAGCCACCTCTGTCCAGCTGTTACTTAATTCTAAACATGTCCAGAGGAAATGAAGCAAAGACCAGTAACTGAAGACTGACTAGTTCAATTAACAAAGGCTCCAAACTAATTCTCTTGGCTGCACCAAAAGCAGACAGCTTAGGATCAGCAGTAGATCAGTCAACAGCCAATTGAGGACTGGAGACCACACTAAGAGCTTCCCACTTGAGCCACAACATCTACCTCCCCCAACACTTGCCAACACTGCACTGTTGTAGTTTTCTTCTTGCCTTCACCCATCAGCACACAAAAACTCAAAAATATTTTCTGAAGATGTTAGGAAATGAAATCTTTGTCCAAATATTCTTACCTCCTCTGAATGAAAAGTGTGAGGCAAGGTTGGTGATGGTGCAAAAGGAGGCGGAGAAATCACCTTCCTCTCTTCCAGCTGGGCCATGATCTCTTTTCTTCGCCGGTGAAGTTCATCCAGACTGGGATGAGGCTGAAATGAAGACAGAAAAATGTATGCACCAAAACTAGTAGTTTCAAAATTGTATTTACCTAAACAAATTATCACAGCCATATACTACAAGAAATAAAAACAAAACACAACCAAACAAACAAAACCTACAGTGACAGTATCATTACAGTAACAAGTGATGATGATTACTTAAAAGTCTGCTAACTTTCATGATTAATATAGAACATACAGTTCCTACAATGGTCAGAGCATTAGTTCAAGACACTCCAAAGGCAGGAAACGTTGTTTGCCTGAAACTGATTCAATCCTCAACTAACCCAGTGTTTCTACCTTCAAAACTACTAATTTTTAAATGTAGAGATAGCTCAACATGACTCCATGTCCCAACCTGGCAAAGTTTCCATGGAAACATGTTCCAGCATGGCAAGGCTCCATTTCAGTCATACAGAGGAAAATGGTAGAACTTTACAGATCATGCTCTAGTCTCAAATAGTTT
The DNA here is from genome assembly GCA_013401355.1 of Ceyx cyanopectus. Lineage (NCBI taxonomy): Eukaryota > Metazoa > Chordata > Aves > Coraciiformes > Alcedinidae > Ceyx > Ceyx cyanopectus. The sequence goes on from VYZU01055374.1 coordinate 9,215, forward strand.
GCATTTATTATTCATATTGCAATAAAATTAAACATTGCACAAAGGTGTCAAACTCAAAACTGACAAATCTATAAGCTGTGTTAGAATTGCTTTCTGGACTCAGAAATAAAACTTGGAGCCTTTAGTCTGAATGACAGGCACATAAATCCAACTGTTGTACAGGACTCAATTCCAGCTGGCAATTTACCAAAGCAGTTCTACTAGGAAGACCCTCCAGCTCACAATCCTAAGGTAGAAAAAAATCTGTAAGACCAGAATTTTTAGTTCCTTTATCAAGTAACATATCTTGGCATATTTCTTCCTTTAGGCAGTCACATGTGGGCAGTACAATGCACATGTGACCATTTGTACACACTGGATTTAACCCCCACTAGAAGGAGTGCCCCCCTCCAGCCTCACCTCCGCTGGAGAAGTCAGGGCCACATTAGACTTTCAAAATTAATTACAATGCTTTTCTACTTAGTGCTCCAAGTAGCAGCCTGCTCTGACATACCAACATCACTACAATCACAGAGTTGACCAGTGAGTCAACAAGTCTTCCAGTTTTTGATCAGCTTCATCAGATGTACCTCTCTGTGAAGTTTAAACTTTTAACTCCTCACAAAACCCAGCACCTTACTGCAAAAATATCCAGCTTCAAGTAGTTGATATTTTCTCTCTCAAACCACTACAAAAAATGCAACATAAAAACCGTACCCTGTGGCAGGAAGGTCTGATCTGACCGAGATGTGGAGCCACTGGGCAGTAACCCTCCGTTTGCTGGTATCTGTCTCTGGATTCAGGTACGTAGGAAGGAACAGCTGTCTGGGGGATCTCAATGGGCACAGGGCTCCTTCGGACAATCTCCTCTCGCTGGTAGGGCTGGACAGGGGGGTAGATGCGGCGGCTGTCGTAGTGTGGGGGGTACATGGGCTGCCCCATGGGGTACTGCTGCGGCTGCGTGTACTGCGGGCTCACCACCCGCTCCTGCAGGTAGGGCGGGTAATGCTCTAAATAAGGTGGAGCAGGTTCAGGAGCTGACGGAGGAGGGCGCACAAAACGGGACATGGACTGAGTGGGATAGTAAACTCCTGAAATAACACAAGAGTAAAAACCAAACACAAATAAGATACAGAAAGTTTGATTATCACAACTATCCACAGAAATTAATTGTTTTCAAATACTCCAGCCTACAACTATCGCGAAAATAATGGTGTAAAATAATTCACATTTGTTTTTTTCCCTTCACTAACTAGTGCTTCTACTCAAGAATTAACAACAGAAAAACTTTGAAAAGGCAGAAGCTGATCCAAAGCTCAAGTGATACAGTTAAATCATCTAAATTAGAGACAAAGGTATGTTACAGTAGCTGAAGAGGTGGTGGGACTGAGCACCTCATAGGTAGCCCAGAAGTCCTGCTAACATTCCAAACAGAAATAAGATTGTCTCTGCAGATTGATACAAACGCTTTTAGCTAGACAAGACCTAAAAAGTAAATGTGAGTTGTCCCAAAACAGAGCCACTGCACTTGTGTAAAAAAACTTGGATTAATTAGAATTTAAAGTCACCTAAAAATTTGTTCTACCTCTTACGTGCACCGTGTTAATGTGTGCATCAAATTTTATGCACAATTCAGACCTTCATTTGCACACAACCAAATTACACTTGTTTTTCTCAAATGCCTTGAAACTTCCTCAGAAATTGCCAGGTCCCTTTCCCCACCCCTTTCCTTTCTAGGGCTGCTTCTTCTTTGGTCTTTCATTCCTTATTTTAATTTTCTATTAACTTTCTCCAGTCTTACATCACCTAAGAGTTAATTCTCTATTTTTATGCATAGCCATACATTTTTATTTTTAATCCCCTTCAATATTAACATTCCACTTTGTCTTTTCATAGAACTTTTCCTAACTTAGTTCCCTTTTAATGATGGATTTTTGTGCCCAGCTCTCTTCTACTTTTTATGTCTACCCATCACACACATATGCAGATGTTTCTGAAATGCCCATACACTTTTCATTAAGAACTAAGTACTTCTACTCCTCAAGCATAAACCCCTCTGCTGGTTAAGGTTTATTTCCATTTTCCTGGAGCCAAATTGATTTAAGGTTTACCAAATCCCCCATCTAGCTCAGCTGGGAAAAACTGCAGGGTTTGCTACACTGGATGGATAGAAACCTGTGTTTTCACTGGCATTAAATTCCTCAGTCAAGCATAAAAAGCCATCACCACACCAGTGCCTACAGTCCATGTGATATACAAGAAAACTCCAACTTAAGGGCTTGAACACCAGAGTGGGAAGGAAGTATGCAATCAGTATGAAGATGAAAGACAGAATTTGGTCTCAAACTTACCTTGTTGGTAGGGTGCTGGCTCAAATGGTGGGGCAGCTCCTCGAGGATCTTGATAAAACATATCTGCTTGCTGAGCATTATACAACTGAGACCCTCGTGGTACTATCTGCAACTGCTTGGTGACAGACACTGAAGGCAGATCTGTTGGTGCCCGCGCAGGCACCGTATGAGGGTTCACTGGTAAGGCAGAAATTGAGCTCTTGGGGACAGGTTCCAGCCTAAAAAGTAGAAAGATGGCACTGCTCATTAAGGCCTGGCAGAGCACACTGTACTTGAAAACACTGTTCTTTATCTTATGTTTCACCTTCTGAAAGACTACATCACCTTCTCCAATTAAAGTATATATGGGAAGTAAAACACTTCAGTTTTAACTTCAGTTTTCTACTCTAATCACTTACAAGAAAACTCAACAAAACAAAAACAACCCCCAAAACACTGTTCTGTTTTTCTAGCAAGTGGGTTTACTTTGTTTCTACTGCATATTTACACACATGAGACTTCAAACAACAGTTAAGAAGACCCGTACAAGTCAGGAGGGGATCCAGGGGCACTGCTACTCAGATGGTCCATCTTCCCTGGCTTCAGAGCTGTTTCGTAACTGGAGTCAGTCCCTCGAGAAATAAGTTGCGTCACTGTGCTGCCTGTTGACACAATTCCATTTGACAGAGCAGAAGTTTTCCTATTGGGCAAGTCCACTCCCCCTTCCTCCGAGAGGATAGTTGTTGAAGGCAGGCCCACCTCATTTAGCTGGCCTAGGGAGGCACTCAGGGGTCTTCGGGGAACCAGACGCTTGTTCATTTTACGGAATCTTCAGAAAAAGAAATCAAACATCAAAAATGGAAACAAAAAAAAGAAGTTCTATTCTCAAGATTTTTCTTAAACATAGATGTTACCAACAGCTTCAAGTTTGAACTCATGTTTCCTCGGGGCCTGTGAGATGTTTATTACAAGTATCAGACTATAGCGTCACTGCTATTTGAGCTGTTAGTAACAGTTCTGATCAGAAGAAAAAGGAAGGATTTTTAACAACATGTACACCCAGAATTCACAGTTAAGCTTCACACAACAAATTTTAAAAGCTCACTTCCTGTACAGAAAAAGAAAAGCCAAACACCACACAAAATACTACCTACAGTAACAGAAGCTTCAGAGCATAGACTCAGAATAAGAATCACAAAATATGCAAGTCTATGTAGTTCAGAGAAGAAAGTAGCAGTAGAAATTAAAGCAACAGAGGATGAACAGACTCCCTTCTGCACCATTTGTCCAACAATAAGCGAAACTGAGGCTTTATTGACACATGGCATTTTTTAAAGCACAGTTTGTTAAGTTTTATGTTACTTCATAAATTTGCAGCATACACCATTTGCCTTGTTTGATAAATTAAGAGTTTGCATACACTGCAACTCCAAAAATCTAACTGCTTCTGGTATGGCTGAACAAACACAAGCCTTTTAACAAACGTTCCGCAAAAGTCAGAGGACAGATTGTACTGGAGCAATGAAGAGAGCAAATTCCAGAGTTGAAGGTCCTCCACTAAACATCCTGACATTAGTTCAGATATCAGAAGGCAAGAGGGAGGGCATATTTGTAGGCCTGGTCGTTCCTGGTGTTTATGCTGCAGAGTAAGAGACTGATTCCTACCCTAGGAGGTTTCAAAGGGTTGAAGCCAACACTTTCACATCTAATCTAACACACACAGAGATGGTACTGCAACTAGGAAGGTACACACATTACTGTAGAAAATAAAAAAGGAGGCAAGTTTTACTCTCTTATTATTAATATTATCTTCAGATAATATTAATGCTGTGCACGTGGGCAAATATAAACAGCCACACAACAGAGACAAAAAGGGATTTGTTGTGGTATTTTGTTGTTTTGTTTTTCAGATGTGACTGACTACAGAGTGAGACAGTGTCATCTTGCTACTTAGATTTGAATGAAGTTCACTGACCATCTTCTAGCCACCTTCCCAGCTCTTTACCCACATCTCAGTTTTCTGTCTGGATTAATCTTTACCTACAAACTCTAAATCCAAGCTACATAGTGTTGAGAGCAGGAATCACTTGGAATGCACTGAACGGCAGTAAACAAACCAAGCTATCAGCACAGTAGAAGCACTTGAGCCTACAGTTTTCTAAAGATCTGCTGCTCATAAGTTGTTCAGGCATTTCAGTTCAGCCATGCAAGCCAGATAGACACATAGAGGTGAGTGGAAGGGCTAAACTGGCAGCTTTACTGAGGCATCCCACTCAATACCCAAACCACTTGCTAGCTGTAAAGCAGCAGCAGGATGTTGGGAAACCACTGCCGTGTTCTCCCTGCCAATTACTTCTGGACATCTACCCCCATCAGATCTCAGAGGGGCAGAGTCTGATGGCTCCTGACTCCCTGAAGGCTTGCACACAACTTGCAAGATGAGGAGGGCAGACCACCCATGCCTGTTCATCTAGAACACAACAGTACGCTCAAGAGACAGGTGCATGTGTACCTGGTACATCCAAGGTAACAGGAGTTTCTTTAGGACCCTCCATGAACAAGTATGTGGAAAGAAAAGATGCATAGTGCTACCCTCTGGATTTTTCTCAACAATTTTAGGGAACTTTGTTGTAGTGTCCACGTATGCAGAACACAAAAAGTAACCTAAAAATGTTGTAACACTTGCCTGCGCACCCTGGGGCTTTCCTTGTCCCTTACCAAGAGGGGCAATCAGCTGCTGCTTGAACAAGTCTAGATTATAATTCGCTGTTTAAGGCCTTTCCATACACTTCCCCATAACCCTTCTGCAAACTTACAGTTCTACAGACACACAGGACCTACAAAGCAACAGCAACACCTACTATTCACACTGTACTAAACATTTCTAAAAGAAGGAACACTAATGCAGCATCTACTCAAAGGAATTAAGAAAAGATAAAATGTACAAGGGGGAATCAGAACTCAAAGTTCCTCAATCACCTACAGAGACCACTGCAACCTAAAGCAAACACTCACTTCAACTCAGAAGATAATATTAAGGCACACAAGTCAGTCTGGCTAAGAGAGAAGCCTCTCTCACCTGCAAAGCTGCCAGCCCTGATACATACAGCTAGCTCAGAGGTACTAATATTGAATCACCACCCATTAACCATCCAAACCAGCAAGACCAATCTCCATTTTTTTAATACCATGACAAAAGGGGAAAAACCCCAACTGTTTCAGCAGAACACAAGTATCAAAGTCCTGTTCTCTGTTCATTTCAATAACTGCCTTTTGTCATCTTAACACCACATGCTCTGCTCTTCTTTCCCTTCCTGCTTTGCCTATGCAATGAGCACAGGCCATACAGGCAATGAACTGCCATATTAATACTTCAAGTTTTAGTTAAGGGAAAAGAACCACCAAACAGGCAGCATTATCATTTCCAAATCTCTGGTATTTTCAGATTTAAAAAAACCAAACAAAACAACAATACACTCAACACTTTTTCTTGCTGTGAATTTTAGTTCCCCCAAAATTACAACCACCTTCAGCATGGCAGCTGGTTGCTTTTGGATAACTGTGGCCCCTCTAAATCTTTAATCAGTGGAGCTTATTTACTTCAGACTTCATATGACCATTTATTTTAAATACCAGCTTCAACCACTTTAAGGCAAGGGCATGTGCACGCTGTCAAAAAGTTGCAAAGAATTGTGGTAGAAAGAAAACATGCAATGCTTGTTTTTAGCTCTCTGGGTAGCCCCCAGCAGCACAGAGCAGGAGAACCCCTATCTGCTGCAAACTGCCCACAAACTGACTACTAAGGCAAGATGGATACAATAACAATGGATACTGGCAAAGAGCATATTTAGTCACACTTAAGAAATAAAAAAACACCAGCAAAATCCCAAGTAACACTCATGTCAACATCAAACTTTCAGTTACATTACTGCTGAACACAGCAAAATATCCTGCATTTAAGAATGAACAGTTCCAAAATTTGAAGTGGCCATTACAAGCTTTTCCCATTATTTCTTTTTAATGTAACAGACAAGTTATTCCTCCTCTCCCCGTCCCTAGATATGAAAAATAACTCTTATGGATAAGATGAAATAGATTGGCTGGAATTCAACCATAAGAGGCACACTTACTTTTCTAGCTCCTCCTGTGAGTGTGCAAAGGTGCAGCTGGCCCCTCGGGGGCATCCTCCTCTCTGCTTCATGTCTCTGCACATGTAAGTCTTGTACTTGCTGTGCTGGGGAGGCTGGCAAGGTTAAAGGAACCAGGTGAGATACCTGAATACAACTGCACTTAAGCAATAGCTGAAGGTATCTTCTTATTAAAGGCCTGATGTTTGGTGGTAATTCCTTCAATTGAAATATTCCAGAAGTATCTACTTTAAAATGAATCACTGAAACAGTATTCTGCCTTCAAAAGGAGCTTGACTCCAAGTTAAATTTCATCAAGATCCCTTTTACAGCCCTTTTACTATGTAGAGTAACTTTTCCCATTCAATATTTGAGGATGCAATGTTACTTCCACTTCTGTATTTTTAAACTTCCCAAGAAACAACAACTTACTGCAATCTTTGTCTGCATGTACACCCACCTGACAGCATCTCTAAATAAATTCTGATAGAAAGCCAGAGGTGGTCATAAAGACATTTAAGTTCCTACAGTTATTATGGCAGAATTAAATCAGAGGCAGAAATACCTTATCAGAGTTCCCACTGAGGGAAAGGTCTGTGAAAGTAAACTCCTGCTTTCTGAGAAACTCAGAGTCAAAAGACTCTGCAAGAACCCACCTGGTAACAGATTTTTTTACACACACCCCCCCATCTACTACAGGGAAAAAAAAAAAAAAGGATTTAGGGTGTAGATGGGCTGCACAGCCTTCTGCTGGTCATTGCTGCCAGCCAGCAAAACTCTGCCCAGTACTCAGCAGATGTCCCCTTTCCTACTTGGGAGGCTTTGGGTTCCCTTCCAAGCAGGACACCATGTACCAGGTCTAGGCAATGGTCCCATCAGAACAAACACTCTCACTGTTTTTCCCACCCTGGTTTCCACTTGTGTATTCCTACTGCTTTTCCCTTGCCTGGTAGCGGTGCTCATTAGGCATGCCAGTGAATGTAAAGAGGTAAAACAGTAGAAATAATTAACTCCAATTTTGCCCCCTTTTTTGGCAGAAGAAAAACTTTCTGCTAGTTCAGCTCCCCGAACCAGCTCTCCAAGAGGATAAGTGCCAAAGCAAGGGAGGGAGTGGGAATGTTTGACAGACAGCTCTGTCTTTCTTCAGCAGCTAGCATTTGTATCAACTTAGCTATAAAACAAAATTAGATCAAAGAACATGTGATAATGATGAGATAACCTAATTGATATATTTGGAAACATAATTTCATTTTCTGAAACAAAAAGCTTTGTTTAAGGAACGTACAGTACCTTTATATGAAGTCTTCCCAAATCTTTAAACTTTACAGACCCTTAAGCACAGGATAATAATTTCATTAATGTAGAGCCACTGGGCTGATATGTCACATTAAAATGACCCCAAGAAAGCTCACACAGTTCAAGGCACTACAGCTTCTGTTCCCACCCTCTGGTCAGGAGGGTTGTGGCTGGGTCAAACTGTTTTCTTTTTGTCTTAGTGAGCACTGAAAATTAATGCAACAGCTATCAAGGGTGTGTCTTGGCTTGGGTGTTTTCCTTTCTTGTTTCCTTTTTAATATGATGCTGTGGCAGTATTTTTAACTAGCTGCTCAACAAACCAAATCTCCAGATGATGCTAGTAAACCTCTACTACTGGATACAGCAAGTGAAATTTAGGGTTAAGCATTTCCTAAATTATTTAGCTTTTACCTGTTGCTGATCTGTTCCTTTCTTGCTGTGATTCTGAATATAATCCACTAAGCCATGAACTACAGTCCTCACAGCAACTAGTCCATTTTCCAGTTGTTCCCATGTTGGAGGTGGAGCATCTATTGCATTGACAGTAAACAGAATATACAAGAAAAAAAAATTAAATCAGAAGGATTTTCCAAAACCAGATACAAAGAACCCATTGGTATCACAAAACCTCACCAGACAACTCAAAAGTTTTTATCATTAGAAACATATGTCATTGGATAAAGGAAAAAAAAAAAAAGCATTCAGCACCTTAATTCAGGGATATCTAGTCTAAGTAAAACCACCTATAGAGTCAAGACTGAACCACAAAAAATACCAAATGAACCACTCTGACTCTCATTAGAATATCAAATTATTTCCTGTTCCCAAAACTCTTCCCACAAGAACTCCAGAGTAAACACATTGTACAAACTGCATATAATGAAAGAAAAAAAAAAAAAAATCAGGCTGAAAAATCTTTGCAGCCAGGCTTCTGTAGGTAAAAACATTCTGTACAAACACCATCACCACTGGCCTAGGTCACAGAGTCACTGCCAGCAGCAGAAGCTGATGCCTCTTCTCACAAGGAACAATGTCACAAGGCCAATCTGTGTATCAGGCCACTACCTAACATACAGTGGGAATAAATTGTGCAGCCCTAATTCTATAGGGGCACTTGTTCTTTCTTGCTGATTTACTTCTCTAATCATTCAGATTGCTCCAGCAGATGACACTCCCACAATGTCCCTACACACTCTGCTGCAAAACACAGAACAGCAGAGCCCATTTTGAGGTCTTCAGCACAATTACATTCTACTCCTCTCATTTGGCCTAAACTCTACCAGAGGAACTTCAACAATAGCTTTAGAAGGGCAGGGCAGAAAATCAACAGCACCAAAGAGAAATACCATGACCAGACTCACCTACAGATAGCGAGGCTGTTAGTGCCTCTGCTTTCCATATCCGTCTTTGGATTAACAAATGTGCAGTATGCACAAGTACCTGACTTGCCACAGTACGAAAGAATTTAAAAGAAAGTACATCTCCTTTAACAGTGAAGTACTATTGGTCCTCATATTAAAGGCCAGTTTGTTTAAAGAACAGATCTAAAACCTACAATTTTTCATCTCCTGATGGCATAGTTTAGGCCTTCACACTATGTTGATACTAATACTGATTTTATAAAGACTAAAAGGTATTTAAAAAAAGAGCTTGAGCCACAGCACTCTGTTCTGTCGTCTCTCTTCCTCACCCTCACAGTGCTGCTGACTTTGCCCAGCAATTTCTATTTTTCTCTCTTCCATCAACAGTTTCAATGTTACTTCCCAGTCACTGTGTCCAACTAACTTTCTCTTCTCAGATTGTCTCCATTAATTTGTGGAATTACGTTTGTTAACAAGAGAATCATAAATTTCCTAGGATAACAAGTTCTTTGTTGTCCAACGTGATTTCTGCCCAGCTTCTGTCTATCAGGTCTATCACTCTGGAATCCAAAATTGTTTACACAGAAGATGCCATGTTTTTAAGCTGCCTCACAGTCTTCTGAGTGCAGCGTCTGCAGTCTACAGACCTCAGATAAACAACTAATATACAGAATTCCTAAATCTAAGAAAAAGATCTGCAATTTTTAGATTACTTAATTAAGCTCTTAAGCTGGTGTTTCCTTGAAGACTTCCCCTAAATTGTAAACAAGCTATTTGCTCTGGTAAAGAACCAGAGAGAAAAAGCTCTGAGTGACAGGTAAGGCTCTGCATTAGGCACAGCGATTCTGTCAAGGTTTAGTTTGCTTTGCCAGTAAGGCTTAAAATAGCAGCATGTGTACTAAAAAAAAGGGCAAAAGGAGGAAGACCGATGCCACTCCCCAGTTAGCATTGCCCAACATGAAGTATTCACCATGGAGCCTCAGAATTGTATGTATTCAACATTCTCATCCATTCTCACCCAGAGCTGTCAAATAAGAAAGCTCTCTCTTCAGAGAGGTGAAGAAGTTATTCCTGCCACACTTTGGAATCTATTTTAGCTTCAGAATAGTTCAGTTCTTCACAGATTCCTGCTGTTCCCAGACTGCTTATGAAAAGCACTCAAAAATCTTAAGTTTATGAGTTAGAGGAAGTTTCCTTCCACTTCATGAAGAGCTTCCAAATATTCAACAGTCTTAAGATCTTCTTGCTAAACTGGAAGTTAAAGGTTTTTAGAAAGCATCTAAACTTACCTGGACTGGGATCAATATTTGCCAGGAGCTCTAGATGAGGCCGAAGACGATTCAGGTTTGCTGGATCTCCAGTCCTTTGAAGAGCAATAGTTAATTCCTGAACACTCTGTGCAAACGAGGCCGGGGTCTGCAACTTAAAAAAATTGTAATAATTAACTTTCTACTGGTGAAGTACTCCTCATGGTTTCTGAAGGTTGCTCCCAAGGTCACAAGAACTGTCTTCCAAACATATTTTGTGTGGAGAGTTTTCTCACAGAAAAAGGTCATGATTTACTGTCAGTGAACAACTGTTGATAAGACTAATGAGCAACTGGGAAGGAGCTGTGAGAGTCTGTCCTTGTAGCTAATTCTGAAGAGGCCTCGAAATACTGATATGAGATTCCTGCCTTCCTCCCTCGGAATGTAGAAAATAGAACTTTGTCCACCTGCATAACTTTGCCTGAGAAACTGCTAGCTTCACACGGGGAGGAGGGATGATAACTGCTATTTCTGTAGCTCTGCTGTTTGACCAATAGTAAAAGATGTAAGCATGTTTTACTTTTAGAATCACTGTAAATGTAGAAGGGTTTGTTTACTTTTAGGATCACTATAAATGTAGAATGGTTGTGAATAAAGAAGAAGGATGCTGGCACAATCACATTGATTGCAGGCATTACTTCGGGTCCAGCCGATGCTCCGGCTGAAGGGGGCACAACTTAGCCAGATTGGCTTGATTTGTAGCTACACTTAGGAGAACAACAGACTCAGACTGAGTTGAGTCGTTCATCCTCCAGCGCTCTTTCCGACAATTTTGTTTGCTTTTTGTTGTTGTTTTGGTTCTGTTTTTGCACAAGCCCATTTCAGCCACCTTCCATTAAGTTCCTCCTCCAGTATTAAACACACAATCCTTAGACACTGCAGGTTAAAATACAGCTCCAAATAGGCAAAACAAAGGTTGGTGTTACTTCTAGCAATGTAACCTATTTCTTTTCTGTGTTTGAGATGGTACAAAGAAAAAAAATCAGAATATTAGAAACCATTTAATTTAGGTTTTTGAAGTCCAGTATCTCCAATCCCCAAACCAACAGGTTTGCAACCTGCTTTAAACTGAGTACAGCAGACCATAAAGAACAAGATGGTTGAAGGACAAAGATAGCTAGGGATGTTCCATTTACTAACATGGCACAATTCAGTATTTAAAACCCTTCAGATGTCTGGCAGGACACCTGAAAAGGTTGCAAAAGCATAAACACAGAGCAGACTAATCTTGAAGCAAATCCTCCTGCATGGGCACGGCAGTTGGAGCAATTGTTGTGCAGCTTTTGTAACTGCTCAACAAGGTTCAGTTCTTCCCACCTAATTTAGGCACTTAGGTGTGAATCCCCTAATTTAAAAGCCCATTTATCCTACAGCCTCTCTAAATAAAAAGAGATCTGGACATCACCAGAGGTCAAGTAATTTTATCTTAGAAGTGTGTTTCCATGTGTCTGCCTTTCCTCAGGCACAGATGAGGGGGCAGATTTTATTTCAGCTTGTGCACTAACTTCCTGCCTGGAAAAAAAACAAAACAGTAACCTCTGATTTACATGGCAGTTCTTAGCTGTTCAGAAAGGACACATCCCAACTGAGCCTTCCCATCTGGGGAAAGTGTAGAAAAAGTAACAAAAGACAGCCAGGAGGGTAAATGGAGTAAGATACATAAGGTTACAAATATATATGATTATTTAGGCCACAATAGTTTTGAAATAAAATGGCACATGATGAATGGGTAAGTACATATGGGCAAGCACTGAACATCTACAGCTGCAAAGACAACAAACTGGACTGAGTTCAGGTGGCTTTACCTTGTCAATGATGGACTGCATGTGGGATTTGTGGGACTGGTCTCCGTAGAGCAGCGAGGACCACTGGTCAGGAGCAATCCGCAGCCCGGCCTCCATGGCGATTTGCACGATCTGGGAATCGTGCTCCCGCCTCAGAGCTTCGTAAGTCCGGAATTCCTCCTTCAGCTGCATCAGGGAGGAATCCTCATCCCGCTTTGTCACCTAGGGGGGAGAAACAAGCCAAATACAATTAAGCAGAATAAACTAGACTACTTAAGTTCCAAGACAAGTGAAATCTTCACTCAGCAACTGCACTGCGCTGCTACTCAGTGAACACTAGTTCCTGCTAAAATAACACTTCATAGAGTGGAACCTCTGTGAAATAGACACCAAAAAAAATTTACCCACTCTGACCCAGATACTGGTGGAAGTGTCCACTCTAAAAAAAAACAACAACTTTACATCATGCACACCTTACTTCTCCAATCAAGGTATTATGTTTGTATTGCAGACTATTGTTTGAGGGTAATCAGCAGCAACAAAGCTTTTTTCTCCTCATTTAGCAAAAGTGAAAAACACTTAAACTAAGCACTGAAACTGACCACCCAGGAATGGACCATCAATACTGAAAATTAGTAGCTTAAAGTTCTTTTTATACAACTCTTGATAAGAAATAATATATGAGTCTCTGGGTTATCACATCACCACTCAATTAACAGATCTAGGGATTTCCCAGATTTAAGCCTCTTCTCCAGAGGCAAGTTATGATGACTTACATACAGGTTTTGTTATGGTGCATCTATGAAACCTGGACAGAGCCAAACCTCACCTTTACAGTTTGAAAGTCACCATTTCAGCCTACACTGCTGTCATAGGAGTACAACAAAGAACTCTCCAAATACTTAAGGGACTTAATGAGTAGTATTTTCAATAACTACACATTTTTAGGGGCATTTAACACTGAAGGACAATGAAAATTTTAAGTGAAAAAGAACAGTTGCAATTGCATTGTGGTATCTCCAAGCAGAATCTTCTCCATACCTTGAAGCACGAGGCTCTGTAAAGAAGCTGGACAACATGCCCAATGCTAGTCTTAGAAGCCTGAGGAAATCGTGGCTCCAGCCTCTGAACCACAAAGAGAACCAAGACCTTTCGTGACAGAGCAGATCCATCTTCCAGAGCCAGTAGAACCAGTTTTAAAGCCTCCTCTTGCATTGCTGGCAGGGTGAAATGTGAAGAACAGGTAAGAGAAGAACGATTTCTGCACAGTTTGTTTCCCTACTAGGGGGAGATAGCTACAAAACCCACTCAACACATACAAACAAACACACAGACAGGAAAGGGTGCTGGACCAGAAGGGAGGGAAAAAGAGGAAAGGCACATTTCCAGATTCCCAGACTGTGACTGGGGAAATAGAACTTTCATTTTTTAATTATTATTTCTTCTACTTTGGTTATCAGATGACAGAAGACTTCTTCCTGCCTGGCTAAACACCTCTTGACTGTTAAAGATTTCAAAGTGTGTTATCTACATCCCACATCTATCCCAGCAGCAAAAGCTGACAAGCTGAGGAAGAAGAAGCCTGTTTCCCATGCAGGTAAAAGAGCAACTGGTGCCCGCACAAATAAATCAGGTGCTGTAGCACTGCGTATTTTGCTAGGTAACAAGCCTCTCTTTTTCCTAAAATGGTGCAAAAATTTGCATTCCAAAGTTAGTCTTCCTTCATTTGTTTCAGTGGGGAGAAGCCTATTTATGGTTTGTTTTTTCTTTAAGAAAACTGCTTCAAATTTCATCTACATTTTCATTAACAAAATTTCACTGATTTATTTTTCTTTTAAGCAAAATTGATTGTTTTAGTATTCTATGGAAAGGAATTTAAGTATGTAACCTTTAACACATGCATACACACACCTCCCAAATGTAACAAATCTCTCCCCACAAACTGCTTTGGATGTTTACTACCCTACGAAAGGAAAAGCCACCACATCCGGTAACTTCTAGTAATCTCATTTTTAATAGAGGGGTCTTACTTCAAAGAATAGCAAGTGAGAAACAGCTTCCCATTTTTATCACAGAAACAGGACATACTATTTTTTTTTTTGACTTGCAAAAGCACTAGAAACATGAGAACGTCCATGAGAGCAGCCTGACATCTATTATTAATTTTCAAGAGCTACTATTAAGAAATTAAGTCCCTGCCCAATAAAAAAAAAGGAGGCAATTTGACACCAATTTATCAATCCTCCTCAATTCCAAATTGCTTCTAGTATTGAAGCAGCAGTGTGATGTTACCTACCTGGTCCAAGGAACTGGCACCCTCTGGCTCTCACTGCAGCCCAGAGGTTGGAAGAGAGCTGCTGAGGATTTTGGTGCTGAAGAATGAGTTCTGTGACAGTTCTTTCCCCAAGTGACCGTGCTGCACGCATGGCTCTGATGCGTCCTTCTTCCTCCACTAGCTGACAATGAACCAACGTCACAAGTTTCCTCTGCATGGGACGACTTAGCACGCTCTGAGTAGTACTGTTCAGACCCACACCTTCAGAACACAACGAAACAGAAAAAGGCCACCTCATATCTCCTTCTGTGCCATCCTTCAACCACTGTGCAAACCTAGCTCTCCTGATGTCCACTGTGTTAAACAGAACACGAGAAGGCACAGCAGTTCATTTTTCTGTCTGCTTTACTCAGCATTAAAAGACACAGTTCCCAGAGTCAGCTTTCAGGTCTAAGCCTTATGAGTGACTGATGTGTCTCTCTCAAGAAGGTGGAATTTCTAATGAATTCTCTCCCCATGCTGGAAGGCTGTCCTGCACCCTCCCATACAGCTTTCCCATGTGTCTCCTCAAGGGCAGGACCATACTGCAGCCCTTCCATTATTCATGGGTTTCAGGGATCACTTTCTTCCTTGACATTTGTCTGTTTTCACAAGACATTTAATATTTTGCCAGTACCTGCTATCTCCACTGATTTGGCCTAGCCAAAACAAACTTGTGCAAGTTCAAAACTGTTTGGGTCATGTTTAATTATATGCAAGAACTGTGATGAAAACCTGATGACCATGATGCTCACCTCTTCCTACTTGGGTTTACTGTGAGGGTGGTGAGACACTATAACAGCTTAACCAGGGAAGCTGTGGATGCTCCATCACTGGATATGTTCAAGGCTAGGCTGGACGGGGCTTTGAGCAAACTGGTCAACTTGACAGGGTTTGGAATTAAATTACCTTTAATGTCCCCTCAAACCCAAACTATTCTATGATTCCATGATTTTTCCAAGTCCACCACATGGAACATAGATAAAATCCATACTCTTGAACCCAGTGCAGTTTTACTAAATTAGAATTACTGAGATTGACCCAGTATTTGTGTAAGATCTTGTATAAACAGAGCATCACTTCTTTCTCTTATATACTCTATATGCACCATCTTTCTCATTTCAATTTACCCCCCCTCCAAATCATTACAGTAACCTCCCAGTAAAACAGAAATATAAAAAAAAAAAAAAAACTCTTTTTAATTAGTTTGCAGAAGATTTAAGTCCATCTCAAAACTGCTACTGCCACATACTGCAGCCTTTGTCTGGTATTACTTTTTGACAAAATGCCCTTAAATCTCCCCTCCCCACAAGTGAAGGCATGACCTTAATGCTTAAGAAAGCTGCTTCAATTTGTTTCTAAACAAGGTCTATATCCGTTTTTCAAACCAACTAAATAGTTACTTGGATAGCTTGTTTTGTCTTATTTGTTTCCATTTTACATTTCCCAGGGAAACAGTGGAGAACTACCTCTAGCGCTGCTGAGTGGTTTGAGGTACAATGCTAATTCTTCCACACATTTCTTGCCCTCCTCATAATGCTTGGTGTCTTCAGCTCCACTACATAAAGTAACTGGCTGCTGCTCAGGAACCTGAAAGAAGATGACATGTACAACTATGATGAATATGCATAAATAAGTAGCAGTCATGCTTCCCCACACCACATCAAGCTTGTTAATATCAAGCATTTCCTGTTTTGTTCCTCTTCTATGTTTTTTTCTATATTAGTCAGCATTTTTTTCAGCTAAATGAACAAATAGTATTTACAAAAATCAGCAAAAATAAAAAAGTAAAGAATTTATGGTTAGCAGACTTCATTTTTTTAGTGGCTGACAGGAACTAGAAGCAGAAGACTTACTCCATCACAAAAAAAAAAAAAGCGTTAGAGGAGAAACACAGCATTTCTTATAAATGTATGCCTTTGGCTAAAATATCACACATATTGGAACAAATCAGACAACTCAGAATCACAACAGAATGAATCAGAAGAACCCTGGTTTGAAGGTAAATATAGATTTGTATCTAGGGCCTCACAGCTCTAAAATCATCCTGGGATAAGGGATTGGAGTTACCTGGATTAGTGAAAGACTTGCCAGCAAATATACTAGGAACATATTCTCACTAAACCCAACTATCAAGCAGCAAAATCCAGTTATCCCATAAGCACATATGAACACACCCTGCAAGTAGTAATCTCACAACATAGGCCAGTTACATTCTTGAGGGTTTTGTTGTTTTGGTGGTCATTTTGGTTTTGGGTTTGCTTGGGTTTTGGGGGGTTTTTTTTGTGTGTTTGTTGGGGGTTTTTTTTGCCACTGTCATTGTGGCATTTATTTCTTCATCCAGGCACTCACCAGAGATCAGGATTTTCCAAGGGATATTGGACCACCCCTTCCCTCAGTTATAAATCTGTTTTTGTTCTCTTCCAGTTAAATTCATAAAGCTTGAAACAAATTTGAGGGTGCAGTATAGCACTGTACTAATGTTTCTCAACATGAGTATTCAGTTATCAACTCCATATATGATAAGAGAACTGGAATTTCTCAAAAGAATAAACACAACTTGCATGTTACTCAAGTGCAAACAGATCACAGACTTTACCTTCTATCTCCCTATCAACCAGTATCCCACCAGCACTAACAGCAAACTAATCCCACATAGCTGCTTACAGGGACCAAACCAGGCCCTCAATCTAAAAGCACAAGCCTTTAATGCTCCAGTTAAAGACAGAGACAACCCTGCCAACCTTTCTGTGCAGCCCAGTCATGCACAGAGCAGCATGAATGCAGTGGCAAATAAAAGCAGTGAATATATATGTATGTAAAATACATACATACAAGAGATGTATATACATACATGGTTGTCACTAATGTGGACAGGAGCTTTCCTATCAATTTTAACAGGAAACAACCTGTTTCAATCATATGATCACACTTCTACAGGGTCAGACAACCATGAGTGCCAAGCTGCTCATCTGACAAACACTGCAAAATAAAAAGTTATTAGCTGTGTAACTCTTGTTTTTACAGCCTGTGACAAAGAAGTCTATGAGTGCAACGTATCAGCTGCAATTAAGAGAGCTGATACCACCCCAAAACCAACATAATTAAGATGGTATGGACCAGACACCACCCCTTGTACTCTTATTAAAGGGAAAAAGAGAGTCAAGTTCAATTATAGCAAGGTTAGCCCAGATATTTTTCATAGACTGTGGTTAACTTGGGAAGTTTTGAGGGTATTTTTGTTTTAATTTTGGGAATAGAGTGGCGTTTGTTTGGGGCATTTTCTTTTTTGGTGTTGCTTTTTTTAGAATTTTGCCCTTTAGGTGGGAAGCTTTCAGCAACGGGACACTTTGCAACTGTCTCTTCAAGTGGTCCACTGGAATTATTGCAACATCAACAGCCTCGGTCGGACTGGTTTCTTGGGATTTGGGAAACAAATATTAACACCTTCAATATTTGCTTTCAAGTTAACAGAATACTCCACCTCCTTTTCAAAGCCACTGCCATTTCAGCAGTCTGTTCTTTCTATGAAGTTACACAAGCAGAACCGGCTTATTGACCCCATGAGGGGCATCTCACGCATGTGCCGCACCAGAGACCATGGAGCCCCTGCCCCTAGTCCTGCTGCCCTGGGGTTGGTGTAAGCTCCCATCTGCTCCTGCCAGCATTCCACCTGGCACCGGGGGTAGCCCCAGCACAACCATTCGCACGGCACCCTGCGGACAAAGGGGGCTTGGAACAGCCATGGGACGAGAAGCCGCATTCAGCCCTGGATTTCCATCTTGAATTCCAGTAGGTTTAGCAAAGGTTCCCAGCAGAGCTCTGGAATGCCCTGCACTGAACAACTCCATCAGCGAGACACAAGGACTGTCTAGGCAACTCATAGAAAGCTTCCCCCTCCCCTACGGAAAAAGCCAGCAGAGAAAAACTTCCCCAGTTAAGCAAGCTGTTCAACACTGTGCAGCTGGGTATCATTCCCCGAGCTTCTCCACATGGGAGGCTGCAGGGGGAAAAATCTAAAAGCCTTCACTGGTATGATGCATCTTACAGGAAAACTTAGAAGCAACTTGCCCTTTTTCTGGTTCTATTATATGCAGATGTTTTTCACTATTTTAGTATTAGAATGACTAAGAACAGCATCTACCAAGAGGAAAAATTATGAAGACACGATTCATAAAAGTTGCAGGAAATCTTAATTTCCAGCCTCCCATGGAATGGCTGAGGGACAATCAAGAATTAATTCCATTCCAAAGCATTTTCACCACCCTTTCACAAAATATCCTTCTAAAAGCACGCAGGTCACTGCTGCTTACATGCCTCTTGAGAGCCTCAAAATAGATGCCCTGCAGAGCCAGTTTATTATTTTTATCCTCGTTCAACATTTGATTCTCTGACACCACACCCTTATCACGGTTTGCACTGCAAACATATTAACATACTATAATAAACACCTCCCAAGGGGGACTACAACAAAACCAGAAAAATAATCTCAGATGTTTAATTACTTCAGATTTGTGATTTTTTTCCATACATCTGCCTTGGCAATGACTGTATCCCAGCAGTGGAACACCACCCACCAGCATGACTACTTGTGGCTGTGGGAAGAGACAGGTTATGACGCCATGAGGAAGAGGATGGAAAAGCATCACCTCATGGCAGGCAGTGATTTTGAATTCGTGAGTTAAGTGTAATTTGATGAAGGATGTCAGCTTGAGTTGTTACTAATCACCATTAGACATCTAATTGCACAGAATGAGAACATGTTAAACAGACCAAACCTCTTCTTGTCTGGTTTGAAAACTGTTTCCTCCAATATTCCACCCACCCCCCTCGGGTGTATGATTTGCTTCCTGCCAAAAAATTCCAAAACCCAAGCAAAACCCAAAGTCTGTTGTCTTCAGTTCCTCAAGAGTTTGCACTAAAGACAATTTCTGCACAGATAATTCCTCTTTGTGGCACATCAATGAACTCAAAAATTGTAATAGTAAAAAAAATCAGTCATCCAACCTGCCACTCTACAGTTGTAATCTTACCCTTTTGAAAAGGGTAAGAGTTAAGATCACTCCACCCCTTCTCACATCATATATGTGATCCCATTGCTTAATGCTTAAGAGTTGTATTTATCATGTCCAGCAAGAGACCAGGAAAGAAATTAAAGCACCACAGGAATTTTTTTGCCACTTAATGTCATCTGTTTGGAACGTGCATGCTGCTGTTTCATGTGTTAAAAAAACAGGAGGGAAGAGCTTAGATGACAGATCCATGATTACACACCTTCAAAACACCGGCCTGGTGAATGTTTAAAATAGTTGCATATAATGAGTAATAGGTGGATGTTTGACTAGTTAAAATTCAAAACCTCATTCCCATAGAAACTGGCTTAAGGGATTTCTTGACCCCAGACGTTTAAAAAGGAAGGCATCACACAAACACCTTTTTGATTTGTGTTCAAGGCCACTGTGCTCCCCCTCACACTATGCTTAGCTCCTGCTTAGGCGCTCAGCTATTTCCAGCTCTCCCTGGAATAATAATTCCCATCTTCCCCTTACAATCTCTTCTCCCAGATACCATCATCTACGAGACTGCACTTGTCTATAGATGGGCTGAGCTGCTCAGCCACTGCCTTGCTGAGCAGACCCTGTAACCAGTGCTGATGTGAACCAGGCTACAGTGGAAGAGCAGGAATTTGAGTCTCTGCAAACAGTTTATTTTCACATCAAGGGTGGCTCTAATCTTGGCAACAGGTTTCATGTTTGGAAAGGAGCAGGGAGAGGGAAAACAGAGAAACAGCCTGTAATTCAAGTAAGAAACCAACTCTCTTCACCATTAAAGTGACAAAACCTACACAGTTAAAAAACTGCTGTTGTCAGAAATCAGTTCCTGCTTTCCCCGGGTGACTGTGAGACAAATTTAGCACATTTTCCCCAGAAGGAGAGTCCTGCTTATTTCACCCATCGTGCCCGTGTGAAAGCCAACCAATGTGACTTGTCCTGGAATCCCATGGCTGCTGCCAGTCAGCCAGTGTTGCAGAATAGATTTGTTTCTTCAATCTGCCTGGTCTCCTCCTTTGCCTCCAGCAAGAACGCACTTAGCACTTTTAAATGTGTGAACTTCTCAGAAGTCTGCCCAAAGGGATAAGAACAAGCTGTTCTTTCCCTACCCAGACAAAAAGCTTTAATTCTGCTGTACTGTATTTCCTTCTGAAATTAAGCCTGTTTTCTGGAATTTATCATTTAATAATAAAGTATTACACATCTCAATGGACTCAGGTTAAGGTGTACAGGGATTTGTTGGAGATTAGAGGGAGTTAATGACACACACACTCTCCTGAAACTAAACGGAGGAGTGGAACAAGAAAGTGGGCTTTGTTTCACTAAAGGTGGCCTGCTGCTTGCAGATCCCTTTTGTTGATATGCACCAAAGAGAATCCACCTTCTTAACAGGACATAGTTCAAAATTACTGTTGTTTCTCTAAGGTACTTTTTTTTTTTTCCCCTTAACCAAGCCTTTTTCTGTGAAGATAAAAAAATGGCCTTGGAGAGACTAGTGGAAGATAGCAACTGTCTCTCTGTCCTTCACTGCAAAGGAGTGTACTTCATTTCTAGTACTCAGTCTGGTAAACACTAAACAGTTGCCAGGAAGGGAAAGGGAAGAGAAAGGAGGGTGAGCTACACTGAATACTGATTTCATTCACATGTCCATTGAAATGAGGAGCTGGAGGGGAGGTGGTGCAAATCTCTTTTAAGAGAAAAGTTTGTCAGTAGTAAAAACTCTGCTAAGATCACCAAATACTGTTTAGGATGCAGCAAGCAGAATCCATGTAGGATACTATCTCTTCTGGTGGCATTTGCAGCTTAAATGTCACCATGAAGCAGGATCCTATGAATCCTGATCATGGGAAAAAAATAAAAGATACAAAAAGGAGCACAAAAATTATGTCATTAGTTCAGTGTCAGCCCTCAAGTTCAGAGCACTCTCAAGACCAATATAATACTGCAATAAAGCCACTTATCCTTCTTCATACATCACACACATTAGGATGAGGAAAACTGGCTACTCTAGCAAAACCAGAATGGAATTCTCAATTAGCTGTAACAGAGGCAGGATGATTTTCCAACTCATTCCAGAAGATCTTGTTTTTATGGAAAATTTAATTCAGCCAAAGATCAAGTTAAAGCTATCACAGCCTCTCACAAAGCTTAACAAATGCACACAACACAAAAAAAAAAAAACAAACAAAAAACCACCAAAAACCAACCACAAAAACAGGAGGGAAAAAACCCCAACATAACAAAACATTTATCACAAGTGTGGACATTTGGATAGAGCTAGAACTGTTCTAGAAACTCCATCAGAGACGGAAGAAAGAGAAGTGACAAAGAGAATGATAATATTTATGGCATCACCCACAGATCTCTCACTGCTTGAAAGCTCTGGAGGCATACACACATCACAGGAATGGAAGTGCACTGGCCCTTTCCTGCAGAGCAGGACAAGTCACTTAACACAGCCTAAAACACAACTAATTTTAAAACTTCACAAATAACTTCTACACTGTACACTGAAAAACGACAACAAATCATTATCCCTAGTACTCAACATACCTAATAAAAGAAGTGGCAAAAGCACATCTGGATCTCTATGTCCAGTAGCTAATAGAAAGCTTCACAAGAGGACTTTTTGTTCCTCCACACCTTTTAAAGTTCCTTCACAACAGCTCTTCTTTTTTCCCTGAACTATGTATCTCATTGAATTTGCTGCTGCCTCCAACTCTGCTGAGCCCAAAGAAACAGAACAAAACAAAACAATAACCCCTCTAACAACTGCATCACGTCTGTTTTTGTTTCTCACCCACAACTTGAGACATGATTGTCCCTCCTTCTTCCAAGTCCACAGTCCTGTCCAGCCTTGGGATGTATGGTCACAGGAAACTACCAGTAAGCTAACCAGGAAAAGCTTACACCAGTTTAAGTCTGTGCTGCAACTGAACTGGGTGATCCTGCTTTGCACACATCTGCTGCTTTCCTTGGGCTATCATCAGTGTTGGTGCCACGGGAGTGTAAATACACATTCCAGCAGAAAGGGAGTCTTAAGCAGGCTCCCCCCACTCATCTATGTGGATTTAGATTAACATGTCAGCTCAGGAAGTTACCTTTTCAGAGCAGAGTTTTAAATTTAACAGAAAGCAGTATTAAAGGCTGCTACCAGAGGGGTCTGTCCTACTTCCCTTATTCTCCCCTCCTGCTTTCATGACAACCAATAAGTCTGAAGGATGAATATGGTAAAGCAAGTAACCTATTACACAAGAAAGGCTTCCTACCAGATAAGCTCACTGATCCAGTTCATCCTTTTGGCAGAGCATGGCTAGGTACGAGTCAGGAAAGAAGAGAGGGAACAGAAGCAGCCCATTCTGGTGACAGGCCATAGTTACACAAAATTAGATGCAACACACAACACCAGGCAGCAATCTGTAGAATCAAGATTCTAGCTCTTATTCCACACTCTTCCATGTCAGCACATCAAAGGTCTAAAACCTGTATTTGTCAAACTACAAAAAGGTAGATGTCTACAAACCAGTAACAGAGTCAAGTAATATTCTTTATTCATTACTTCTCCCAAAAGGAAACAATACAAATGAATTTATTTAAAACAAAAAACAAACCAACCCCAAAACATGGGAAAAAAACCACAAACACACACACACACACAAAAACCACCAACACAGACACACAGAAAAAACTCAAAACCAGAAAAAGCAGGGATACCTGAGCACCCACTAGCTGAAGCAAGGCTGAGTTGACAGGAAGGAGTTCAATGTCTGTGTTGATAGTGGTCTGGTCAAAGGGGCATGCCTTACGGTGGAGCTTGTTGAGGCACATCTTGCAGACAGTGTGGCCACAACCCAAGCTGATCGGCTTCCGGATCGTTTCGTCGAAAGTCTGTGTGCAAATCGGGCAGGAGAGAAAATCCGTCCATTGTGGAGCTTGTACAGGCATTGCTTCAGGAGTTCACTGACACAACAAAAATCTAAAGCACAGATTCCACTGGAATCAAAATCTTTGAAAAAAAAGTCTGTTTGTTTTTAAGTATCTTCTGTAAGTACAGACAGTCAGCACATAGTGTGAAACATAACCTAAAAGAAAACAGAAACAAAGTTAGTATTTTCTTCTGGAACAGGCATAGGAAATCCTTTGTGCTAGGTTAAGTGTCACTTGGAGATGTAGAGCTGAACTAGACATGCAGTTCTGACATTAGAGGACTGAGTCATGACTTGCTGTAATTCCAGCTAGTCTCTGGGACTGGAAATGCCACTTAAAACTGTTCCTGCTGCTTTAAAAATAAAGTTATCTATGTCATTGAAGTTAAGACTAATTAGCTTTTAGTTTTAATGTTCTCTCTTTTCTTTACAAAGGAGGTAATTAACATCAACCAGATTAGAGTAAAAAAAAAAAAAAAAAAAGAGACACTGTTGTGCTTATTCCACTAAAAGTTGGGTTTTTTTTTACAGTACTCATTGTGAGCTTTAAACAATTTTGCTTAGATAAAGCTTCACCCAAAACCTCTATCATAAGCAAGCTTTCTTCTGAGCTCAGTGCGCTCTGGATTGTCAGACTGACTCCTTGGAACCAAGGGCTGCCACAGCCTCTAGAAGAAAGGGATGAATGGCTCAGGGTACAGTCAGCCACCTGCATGCAGTACAGCTCACCCCCATTGCTCAGTCATACCACACACTGCTACCACAGCTCCTGCACACAAGCTGATCTGTGCACAGCTGCAAGGTAGCACATGGAATTGTCCACTCACGTCTCAGCCTGGGAATCTCGACACATTACTCCACCAGCACTGTAACTTGCCCCTTGTCTGCTCACTGAGCAGCTCCATCCTTCAGTAGCTGGAAGAAAATGTATAGAAGCCATTCTGGACTGGACAAGTGACAACTGCTTCTCAAGGACCCTTTTCTAACCCCGATTTATAGATTTCATAGCCTACCTTGAGATTATATTGACAGAGAAAGTAACATCTTTAACTCATTGAGAAGTTACACTGAAACACTGCAATGGAGAAGAACCTGGGAGGTTTTTACTTCTGGGAACTTCTCAGTCAAAATACTAAAAGGACCAAATGTTACTAATTATAAGTGAATGGAAGACAAAACATCCCTTTGGGACAAAATAAACCAATGAAAGCAGAACTTGGATTCTGAGGAGAAATATAAGAGAGCAGACAGATTAAGTGATATGATGTGAAAAGAACCATTATCAGAAGGAAAACTGGTAATAAAAAAAATCTGATGTCTGCCTTACTTTCTTTTACCAGTGAAGTCAGCAAAAAACCCCAGTGTGGGTCACACAGATTTACTAAGAGATTTTTCCAAATCAAGCAGCAAAACAACAAATAACTCCACCCCAACCACCCAGATGTGTTAGTTTCTCTTTCCCACAAACCACTGGCTTAGGTTTCAAACCAAGGAGTGTGCACTTGCTCACTAGTTCAGATAGAAAGTTCTCATATAAAAGCAAAACAGCAACCTGTTATGAAATCTAAGCTTAAAGAAACAACTTCAGAATTCAAATTAAAATCTCTATTTAAAGTAAATGCAAGGAGAGAAACTTCAAGTTAGGACTTGTGCAGCTCAGAATCAGAGCTCTTTAAAACAGCAACAAAAATCTAATGCTAAACAGAGATGCTGAAAAGCCTTAGGCTTTTGTTCCAGAATTTAATGCAATGTTGTTCACAGTTAACATCCTTTTGCCAAGGCAAACAATGAAGAGTTACTAGTTAAACTTCTAGCCATGTTTCATCAATGCAACATTAAATCTGGATTCTAAAGCTCATGAAAAAATTCCTCTCTTCCAAAGACAACATCAAATTAACCTGCCAGTGAGGAATCACTAAGCAATCAATACTACCTAGACAGGGTGGTACTAGGGAAGAAGCAGTGCCTGAGGTTAACCCTAATATCACCAGTGCACAACTAGATGATCTGACAAATTTGTTCAGTGTTCCCCCTCCCCAAATGACCTCTTTAAAACTTTTTTTTTCTCATCTTGTCAGCAGACAGACAAATCATGGCAATAGTATAGTAATAGGAAGAACCCTAATAAAAACATTTACACTAATAAATTACTTGACTGAGCTAACTGCATAAAACATCCAGAAAATTTATTTCCAAGCTTTCTCCTGCTCCCTGTGCCTTCTATCTATGTTTAAGCAAACCTTGCCATCAAGTGTTCTAGCTGGAATTGACTCCAGTCAACTAGCATAATGAATTAGGTCATATTTATTTGCAATCATAACAGTTGAAAGAGAAGTTTAGGGAGTCTGGGGAAGAAGGGAGTAATTAGCAGCATCCCTGATCTCTTAGCAAAAGGCTGGGTAACAACAGAAACCAAGCTTACAACACAAGCACAGCTCTCAGAAGGGTCCTAATGAGACCCAGACTGGCACAGAACTGCCAGAACAGATGGGCACATCACATGTGAATGGGAAACCCACAGCTCTGGTTGTGGATATGCAGTCACTAGAGGAACATTTCACCAGTGGGAGACTGTTC
Organism: Ceyx cyanopectus; assembly: GCA_013401355.1. Lineage (NCBI taxonomy): Eukaryota > Metazoa > Chordata > Aves > Coraciiformes > Alcedinidae > Ceyx > Ceyx cyanopectus. The sequence goes on from VYZU01055374.1 coordinate 35,267, forward strand.
CCCATACCCATGATGGGCTTCTCTCCCACCCCTCATTTCACCAAAGTCTGCAGCATGAGTGGACAGCACTGGTGCCCAAATACCCCAGGAAGGCCACAGATAACACTGACAATAGAAATCACAGCTGGGAGAAACCTCAGGAAACAATCCATTTCAGCAGAGTGTAATTGCTGGAACAGATGGCTAACTGGCTTGACCCAGGCATCCTTTTCCCCACAGGAGAAGAATAGTTGTTAGAGCAACAAACCCTCCTACTCTGCTAATAAATCTCCCAAACCAATCAGCACAGAACTGTGGAATTCCTCTGGTCCCACATAAGACAGGAATGGCATCACAGGCTCTGAGGGTTCCTGAGCTGCATGAATACAGGCTGGCAGCAAACCAAACTGCTGCTGTCACCACAGCTTTCTATATATATGGTCCAGTTTTCCTGATGGATCTTCCATCTTCTAACAAGGAAGCAGAGTTAAGTGCTGAAATACAATATGTATCTCTCCCAGGCACAAAGTGCACAGAGGAGATATACTCCTTGTAAGAAGTGAAGCTGGGAAAAAGATGTGCACCTTTTCTCACAAAGTTTGTGATTTACCATGACCTTGGAAAGAACGGGAAACAAAATGTAATTTCCAAGAGCTACTTTAAACACAACAGATTAGAGACAGCAATAAAATGATGGAAACAAGACATTACATTATCATAGAGAGCTATTGGAACCATCATCATTACAGAAAGAGAACACTTCCTTATACAGATCAGGAAGGAAAAGCATATTTACTCTTTCACAACACAACCATTTCTTCTCCTTAAATATTTCTCTCCAGCATTATGCCAGAGATGAGCAAAATGCAAAAGGAGGAAAACATTTATAGAAGACATACCCACTTATATAAAATGCCCTTCCCCATAATATTACACCATTTTTAACTCACCCTCTCAATTGGCTAAGTATTTCACCCTTACTAGAATCCAACACTTTATATATATGCATAACACACACATTTCTTTGTGCACAGTTGAGGACAATAAAAATATGCCAAATCTCAAGAAAATTAAAAACTAAAAGAAACATCCACGGTACATAATCTTGAATCTATGAAATTGTTATCAAGCATAAAGATGACCCAAGACACAGACCTTGAGTACTACGCTGAGATCAGAGACAGCATTATTTTGCCATTTCCAGGTCTGAAAATATAATACCTGTATGCAAGTCTTCTTCTCCTGCTGCACTCTGTATAAGCTGCCTTACCCTCAGCTAGAACCACCTGAAAAAATTGCTCCTCTCTTCCTGGCCCTCCTCCATCCCCAAAAAAATCCCTGAAATTCCATCCTTCAACCCAGACTGGAAATGTCACGCTGTAATCAGATCAGTGACCCATCTCCTCTGGGACCCTGCCAGTGCTTCAGAGAAAGACGGGATCATTCTGTAAGCCATCAGGACAACTGCTCAACACTTTCTTCCTTATTCTGCCCGAGCAGAAGGCAGAGGAGTAACAGTCTTCTGTCCATGCTGCCTTATGTCTGTGATGGCCAGAGCCTTCCACACACAGCTAGCAAAGCTTTGCATTTTCAACCCTTGCAAACAAGGCGTTTTGCAAATGCAGAACATTTTGTACTAATATCAATTGCCATCAAGTTTCCTACATGATGACAGACAGGAAAACTCTTCTGCTTGGAGTGAAAAAATCAACTCCCAATTCACTGCACTCTCCTGAGTCCTCTGGTACAGGTACCAAGTGTATACTGATCTGTCTCAAACACGTTACTCAGCCCTAACGTGTACTAGCACAGACATATCACGTGCCCCTGTGTCATGCACAAGCTAGCCCTGATCTTTACCAGCAGCAGTCTCCAGCAAGTCATGTTACAGTTTAAGGCAGATGACTCAGCACACCTACAGGCACCCTCTGTCTCCTTTCTGCCATTTCACTACACAGAGCTCTTCAGAGAATTACCTGCTCCCTGGTTTTGTTGCTCTCTAAAGCATTTAACTCAGCTTTTCTCACCATAACTGTCTTCTTGATATTTCAAGATCAACATTTTGAATAACTAACTTTTATTGTCTGCTTTTATTTCAGTTCTGAAGCTGTTCCATTTTTGCTGAGTCTTACTCAGAAATCAAGTGAGCAGAACTTCCTTCAGCAGTTCACAGCAACATACAAGTAAAGCCTATTTAGTGCAGAGCTTAACACCAGAGCAGCTCCTCACTGCCAAAACAAACTCAGGCTTGCCAACCGATCTGCTCACGCAAACAGCTCTTGGCTAATCTGTAGTTTAATCTAATAAAGAAAATAGCATTTTATTAATTCTTTCAAAGACTCTTACTCTTGAGTAGTAACATACACATTACTGAGAAAAAGTAAGCTAGCCAAAGATGCAGTTCTCCCTCTGGGACTGGGTCTGTTACATTAACTACTTCAAAACCTCTCTGACACTGGATATTAAAAAAATAAATCAACAACCTAAATTAAATTAACACATAACAGTAAAACAACTCCTAATTAATAAGGATTACCAGATACCCACAATGCAATCCTAACCAAAAACCGGACCCTTCTAAACTTGCCTAGTGCCAGACACCGCCCATTCTCACCAGTGCCTCACAGAACTTAAATTTTCTACTCTAGCGTGCTCTATGGAACAAACAGCATTTCTGAGAACACTAAAGTATCTTGCTTCTCTTTTGTGATTAGTGCAGTCATGAACTTCATTTTAGGGAAAAAACTGACCTGCCAACCCATGGGAAACCCTGACCTGCCAAAACTAATGGGCTGTTTATAGAGACTCAACACTGTTCTCAAAAGGAATGCTGAAGCCACACACACAAACAGCCCATACTGCCAACTTCATGGTTCACAGAAAACTATAAACTGTGCTAGCTGTGTTTTCCATATCCAATTCCACAGAAAAAAAAATAAAAGAAAAAAGAAAAAAGGTCTGGGGAAAAAGAAAAAGAAGAAAATGAGAGAAAGCTCATGGCTAATTGAAGAAGAGTAGGCAGAGAAAAGGCTTCTTACCTCCACCCTAGGACCTCCATGAACAACACATACAATAAGTCCAGAACAGTATTTCTGACAGACTGAGGGTTTTCTCCCTCCTGTTTGCCCTCTGAAACTTGGCTGTACACCCATCAACCGACAGCAAGAGCTTCACTTCCTCATTCTTCCCCACGCATGCCCAGTCGCTGCCAGCGCCGTGCAGCCCGGCCAGGATAGCTCCGCAACAACAGACATTCCCACCCAACAGCAAGTACTGAACTTGGTCCATAACACATCTTCCTACCCTTTTTTCAAAGCTACACAAAAACTACTGGGCTTCAGTAGCTGTAGAAAGTTATTTTTTAAAATTTCTTAAAAAAAAACCCAAAAAAACAACAACAAAAAAACCACACACCACCAATATTCTATCCTAAACTTACTGAAGCTCAGTTAAACCATATTCAAAATTTACTTTCTTTTACCCTCAATAATTTTTAATTTTACTGTGGAATACAAAGGAAGAAGTTTATCTACTTTCATGAAAACATCTCTTATTTGGAAGTCTATAACATACTGTAGGGGAAAAGGGGACAGTTAAAGACAAGGTGTTACCCCTCATTTGAAGCTTCCTGGCTTATAACAACACAAGGGAAACAAACAAGCACAAACAACAGAAAAACACACCACTATGACCACCACAACTCTATCACAGTACCTGCCCAACAGGGGATCTAATTAAAGCTTCATAATATCCTGTGAGGCAAGAGCTGATGTCTTACTAAGAATGGAAAACTGATGAATAAGGCTGTTTACCCAGTGTTTCGGGGGGGGAGGAAGGGATGAAACCTAATATATCACTTACCTGACCTCCTATTCTCAGTCAACATTCAATCAGTACTCCTACACCATTAGGGTACAAACATCAAAAGGCAAGATGTGCAGAGGAAGCTTTAAGTTCCCTGCCTGACCCCCAGACACACACCCTGTGTGTGGCCGACACACACATTTTCAGGAAAGAAGTACGTGGCCAACTTCATAATTTCTGGTTGATATTCTACATCCTTTACAGCTTATTTAAAAGAAAGGGGAAGCAACCAATTCTCAATAGAAATGGTTTCATGCTTTATTACCTAGGAAAATTCTTCTACCTCTTGTAAGGGCTTCCAAGCCTCTAGGTGAAGCCTGGGGGGCTAATGACAGATAGATGCATCTAGAGCATGGTCCTTTCATTTCAAATGAAGGGTTCTGGTATTGACCACTAAACAGGACTGTAACAGTAACACAGTGACTAAAAATCAAGGAAGAATAAAATAGATTAACAGAAGAATGGCAGTAAAATATCTATCCATAACAGTTTTCTGAAGAGACACTTGGGTTCAATCGGTCAGCTGAATACCCAACTAACCAAAGGAACTGCAACAATGACAAATTGGAAAACCAAAGGTAATGATCAAGCAACTAACATGTCCTTAGAGAATTATTCTGACATTACTGAGACTGAGGCTTTTCTGAGTAATTGGGGCTGTTAGAGATGACATTTCCTCACCCATACCAGAAAATTAAAAATAAAATTAAAAAAAAAAAAAAAAGTGGAAATTTATGTATCCAGGAGGATTAATCTCTCCTATGTCAGTTTTTCAGAGTTATATATGCGTATAATCTACAAAATATATTTTTTCTGTTTGGTTTAAAATAAACCCAAACACACACAACTTCCAGATTTGTTAAGTGCTTGCTATCCGATGACCCACAATAAAGATAAACCAGAATGAGCTCATAAGTTTTCAGTCAGATTCAAGGGTACAGGCACACATTTCCTACCTCTTGGTGCCAGCTGAAGAAGTCACTACTCTTAAAATCACTAAAAATGGTTTTGTTTTCATGCAAGAATAATTTACAGTTACCTGACTATTACTATGGGCATTCAGATTCAGGAAAGCAGGGGGGAAAATCTTGTTGCCACTGCAATGACTATTTCTAAGCAATGATAAAGGCAAGTAGACATAAACCATTAAGTCCCAGCATAATTCAATGAAAGACAGAGCTATAAAAAAACCCCATCTAAAAAAAAAATAAATTAGGAAGTGTTGCTTGCCACCCACTCTGCAGCAAGAGCTTCCCTCCCAGCTTGATTCAGCAGCTGTAATTCTGCTCTGATGTCAGTGACACTGCAGCTATAATAACAGTAATTCTCCCCTCCTGTGTGTCATTGTATCACATTGTGGTGATAAAGTCTGGCTGGAGACATTGGTAAAAAATCCAAAAAAGCTCCCCTAGCCTCCCACCTACAATAGGATCTTTAATAATTTCCCCCTCCGGAAGAAAAAATAATCAGATCCAGAAACTGCCAAAGCTGGATCTTCTTGGGTGCTTTGTGGGTGCATGTTTTTTATCGTGTACAGTGAAAATATTACTGAAAATACTTTTGACAGACTTACAAGGCTAGAATTGAATATTAGTCTGAAATCTCTCCCCACTTTCTTCTTCTTATGTTCAAATGCTAGCATTACACTATTCACTCTACCAAAAATTAGGGACTGGTAGTGGTTGAAAGGGACCTCTGGAGATAATCTAGTCCATGTGTCATCGTCCCCCCCAACTCAAGCATGTTCACCTACATCAAGCTGCAGATGTTTTTAGTTGCTTTCAAGCTAATTCAGATTTAAAAAAACCCAAACAAAAAACAAGCAACAAGCCAACCAAAACCCCAAAGCTCAAATATCCAAAATTCCAGGTGCAATAATAAGGAAATACTGTAAGAGCAGCATTAGGGGAACACACTTGTTATGGCCAAGCACAAGAAAGAAAAGGCTTCTATTTCAATGACTCATTTAGAGTCAAACAAAATCCCATTTTATATTGAACTTTACAGGTAGTCAGAAAACAAATTTTATGTGTGCATTTGAAAACTCTGTCTCAGAAGTTCCTCTTTAGCGTTCCCCATTTGTTTTAATTTCTTCAACTTGGAAGTGTTTTTTCTTGTCACTTAGATGCTGCCCCCATTTTTAAAACAGCTTCATGTTAATAACTGTTTACATAACAGTCTCTAATAAAGCTTCAGTTATTCTATTTAAAAAAAAAATCCTTCAAAGCAATTTTTGGAAGACTGCACTTAAACTTCAAAAAGATACTTTTATTAAAGCACAAAGTCATCCAAGAGCAGTGAAAATAACTAATGAATTTTTAAAACAAAACTATTGATGTCGTTGCCTGTCTGCTTGTTTTTTAATGCATGAATTAATTTTAAATGTTATAATCACAAGAAGGAATCCTTTATTATATGTTGTATATAAAACAACCTCTAGAGCGAGATGCTATTTTAAAAGGCAGCGCAGAACCTAGTCTGCTGGCACATACATTTTATCATAGGAGTTCACAATGACAATTTTTAGAATAATGCCCCAGTCTTATTCTAATTCTGTACCTTCTCACACTCTTCTCTCAAATATTTTGAAACAGAATTTTATAATTACAACTGTATCAGCTTCATGAATTCATCTCCTCTACTTCAGGCACCTGCTCAGGCAGGAATGTATCATTTCTACATTAACAAGAAACTGCACAGCACCATCAACCTCAGGGAAAAGGCACGTATTAGAGAACAGTTGCCAAAACACTGTTCTGCTTACCACAACGCTGCAGTCCTAACAACCACTTGCAAAACATAGAGCTAGGCAGACTGAGAAGTTGCTAATAGAAGATAATCCAGGTTTTCTCCATTTTTCCCCCAGATCACAACTTCAGTCTAGCTGCCCTCATCCTGTCTAGAACTAAAAAAAGCATCGTTAAAAGATTACTGAAAATAACCAAGCTGCAAATAAAGACCAAATCACAGCCACTACCAACAAGCACAATACCCCAGAAGAGATTTAAACACCACAGCAACAGAATCTCATTTCTACTAAGCAGATAATAACCTGCATTGCTTATCACAGGCTAACATGGGTTAACAATCATATTACTGCAAGGACTAAAACATCCAGACTTCTGTTTTCTTTATGCCATTGATCAAGACAGATAATGAAACTTCACCTGCTGGGCATTTTCAGTGCAGTTTCAGGCATGGCTTACAGTGGGGCAAGGCAGAACTGCTGCTCTCGTGCCAGCTCTAGCTCTGACACGTGTCACCTATGCCAGGGACATATGACTGTTAAACCAACCCCGTTCCCACACCAGCTTCTAACAGGCTCCAAAAGCTGTTCCAGGTCTGTCATTAAATGGTGCTGAAAACATAAGGGAAAGAGTGGGGAGAGCACAGAAGTAGAAAACTTCAAAACAGCTTCTTTTATCTTCAACACAGACTTGTCAAGTTTTTAAGAGTAGCCTATTTGGGCACAACCAGGGCAACACAAAATTTTAAGTATATGTTAAATTCATTAATTGGATCAATCTTTAAAGTACTGGCTAATTTTTAGCTAGACATTTAAATGCTATTAAGAAATCCTAATAATGAGGATAACTAGACTAACAGAATGATGAGAGTAGGTGGAATGGAATAAGCAAATGAAATTATAACCTGTTAAAATTGTTCCTTTATTAAAAAAATCAACTAAAAATTATCTGTTTCAAAAGCAATGCTTCGCAGCTAGATATAACCAATGTTTCTTGACACAAGTCATGCAAATACAGTAAAACAACCACAAGTTTCATCTCATCATGATTATAGCACTGAATGAAGTGCTATCTGCAGAAGAAATAATCGTATAGCTGTCCATAACTCCAAGTTTCCTTACTGCTCCTAGAATCAACAGTTGCAAACAAAGAAGCAATCGTGTAAGCATTACAATAGCTGATACAAAAATAGCTTACGGGGACCAAACTAAGCCAGATATCCTCATCTGCCAAGTCTTGTAGTAGTTTCAGTGGTAATAATAACAGGAATATTAAGATAAAGAATAATTTTCACAGATGACTGTTTCCATGACACAGGCTGCAATTGTGTTTTGATAACATAACCTAGTCTACACCAAAGCTCCGGAGTCATCCAAGGTTAAGTGGCAGCTTGTTGCAGAAACGGCACCAAGCCTGGTGAGTTTTAGCTCTGTTATAGCAGTTGCACTAATGAAAAAAAACAAAACCACAAAAACACCAAAATAAACACCACAAACAAAAACACAATACACAAAAAAAACCAACTGAAACAAAGCGCAACACAAACACACAAAAACAAAACCAAAAACTAACAACAAAAACCGCCAACCTCAAAACCAACAAAACCAAACATAATTAGCCTGTCAACATACTATTCAAGATTTTCTCCACATCTTTGAACATAGTTTTGTTATAAAAATCCAAACACTATTCAGCACGGACAAACCTGCTTGTAACTTTTAAAGTAGTGTTAAATTACTATTCACATAGGGCTTAAAGTCTTTAAATATCAGTAAGGAGAGGTCATACAACTGTTGCTGAAAAGCAGGTTAATTCAGGTACTTCTGACTCAGAATGTAATTGAGCCTCATTTGCTCTAAATGCTACTGGCACTCAGTGATTCAATTTGTAGCACTGCTTAAAAAGAGCAGTTCCAGAGGCCAGAAATAGCCTGGGG